>JBBPDJ010033228.1:0-16890 GCA_037974625.1 Cucumis cinereus | reverse complement strand
GTCTTTAAAAAGGTTTTAATGATTTTTATTAGAGTAACGACTTTGGGCTAAGGTTAGAAAACCCGGGGCGTTACAGTATGTGTCGTTAGAAAGTCGACATGTGTTGGCTTTACATCTCTTTTTGTAGCTTGCAAGACTTGCTAGAGAGGGCGTGTGATAGAATAGGTATAACTTACTTGTTCATAATGCATCATTAGTTAAATCAATGATAAGAAGAAAGAAGACTCCATAGTTGTCATAACCAAGCTAAGTTTTCATAATTGATTGAATTCAAAAACTCGTGCAATTTTCTCATACTCTCACATAATTCGATTTGCATCATCTTCTTTACTTGTTTGTTTTAATACCTTCATCTCTTGAGACCTCTAATTCTTAAAGTATGCATGCTTCTTAAATATCAATAGTTCATTTGGAAATCTTATAAATGAATTGTAATCAAGAATTCTTTCTCTATTGATGTTTTTCTTTGTGCTTGATCCAACTTGAGATCTATTCTTGCTAAGTTAGGAGAAATCTATTGTGATTTGGTAGTTTTTTTTTCTTTCTTATTTCTTGGGATATGATATATTTTCATGCTGCACCCTCAATAAGTACTTTTGCATTTCCAAAGTCACAAATCTTAACTTAATAAGCTCGTCTTTAATATTTGTCGTCAATAAGTACTTTTGCATTTCCAAAGTCACAAATCTTATTTCTTTACTAATTGTCATGAATGGTGCTTCTCGACATTCTCATGAACCTTATGCATTTCACTACTATTGACCTTAGACAGATCGCTATATAAGACTTTAGTTGGTAGAACTTTCTATCTTGTTGCTAATTTGTATGAAAATGGTGTAAGTTTTAAGTTGATAGAGATAGAAGTGTTTCTTTGTCTTATTTAGAAAGTTTTGAATTGTCTGTGGGGAATTCATATCTTGCACTTTGGTGTTTGTTTGAAGTGCGATAATGCTTTTCATGTTGTAGTTCTTGACAATCTTAATATGAATTTTGTTTGTTTGTGTTGATTCACTCAACCAATAAGAATGTTGTTGAAACTAGCACTGTGTGTCATATCCAAATTGTTTGGTGATTATTACTTTGTTGATGTGTACCGTCTTATGCTAGTATTCTCAATTTCATTTTGGGTTGAATTGGTTCTCAATTACATTTGACATTCTTGTAGCAATAATTTTGTCAAAAATAATATATTTCTTGTGTATTTCACTAAGGATGAAGAGTTTTTCTTATATAGAAGAACAAACCATTACAAACAAGGAAAGAATAATATTGGCAAATATAATACAACCAATACAATAAATATAATACAAAAAAGAAAATAATCAACACTTCCTCTCAAGTTGGTTTGAAGATATCAGTCATTGTCAGCTTGTGAATCAATTTGTTGAATTGCCAATTTGCAATTTGTTCTATTATCGGAAGGTAGGATATGCATATTACTCTTGCATCGATCTTTTTCTTTATAAAGTGTTTATCGACTTCAATATGTTTCGTCTTGTCGTGAAGGATGTGATTGTGAGCAATGAAAATGCCTTGTTTTCAAAGTAAATGTGCATTGGCATTGTCTGAGTGAATCGCAATTCTTCCAACAATCTTCTTATCTATATACCCTCACAAATACCATGGGCTAAAGCTCTCAATTCTGCTTATGCACTACTTCTCGCAACCACACTCTGTTTTTTTCTTTGTCAAATAACAAGATTTTCTCCAAAAAATGAGCAATATCCAGAAGTGGATCTTCTATCAGTGGTGCTACCTGCCCAATCAACATCAGTGTAAATTTCAACATTGAGAGGGTCATGTTTTTGAAACAATATGCCTTTTCCTGGAGCACCTTTCAAATATCTTAGGATTCTACAAACTGCATCAAAGTGAGCTGGTCCAGGAGCATGCATGAACTGACTTACTATACTAACTGAAAAGCTATGCCAATATGTGTGTAAGAGAGATATATTAGTCTCCCCACAAGTCTTTGGTACTTTTCTATTTCTTTTATCTCATTCTTTGTTGTAGATTCCAATTACAGATTTTGTTCAATGGGAGTTTCTGCTACCTTGCAACCAAGTAAGCATGTCTCTTTTAGCAGATCAAGAATATACTTCCTTTAGCTGACAAGAATACCACTTTTGGATCTGACAAACTCCATGTATAGGAAGTACTTTAAATTTCCTAGATCTTTGATTTGAAAATCATCTGCTAACTTTTTCTTCACGAAAGTGAGTCTTGTCTCATCATTGCTTGTAAGAATGATATCATCAACAAAAACTATCAAAACTACAACCTTGTCATTTTCTGTATATTTGTAGAACCTTGTATGATCGGTTTGACTTTGACTGAACCCATAGCTCGTGACTGCTTTTTAGAAGCGTTCAAACCAGACTGATTCAGACTATATAATGATCTCTTTAACTTGCACACTTTGTTAATTCCGAGATTTACATCAAAATCATATGGCAAGTCCATAAATGACTCTTCTTTCAATTTTCCATTGAGAAATGCATTCTTAACATCCAGTTGATAAAGAGGTCAATAAAAGTTAACTTCAGTAGACAGTAAAATATGAATAGAATTGATTTTAACAACTGGAGCAAATGTTTCTTAATAACCAACTCCATAGGTTTGAGTAAAGCCTTTAGCTACCAATCTGACCTTGTACCTTTCAACACTACCATCGGCGTTACATTTTACCGTGAACACCCACTTTTATCCAACTGTTTCTTTTCTTTTGGTAGTTCAACTATGTACCATGTGCAATTTTGTTTTAGCGCATTCATATCTTCTATCACTACTAATTTCCAATTCAAATCATTCAGGGCCTCATGTATATTCCTTGGAACAAACAAGTTGGTTATTTTTTTATGTGAAGACTTTATGACTGTGAGAAATTTATGGTAAGAAAAGTAATTTGCAATGGGATATTTGACATATTTACGGGTACCTTTTCTATGGGCAATTGGAATATCAAGATTAAAGACATCAGGTAAGGAATTATGAGAAGAAGAACTAAGAGAATTAGAGGAGTAAAATGAGAATGTATGTTACCTGAATCTTCAGAATCATTTATCAGGGTATTAGATTTGGTCTGTGATAGATCAACTGTTTGTTTTTTATTCTCTTGAGTTAAGTTTCTTCTAGTATAAACCCGTAGTTCAGGTTTTTTACTTGTCAAATCAGTCTACAGTGCTTCTTTCACTGAAGAAGATCTCTCCACACTTGGCATTAAAGGATTAGAACTCATAATTTCGGAATCAATGATGTTTGTGATAGGTGAAGTGTCCCCAAAATTATCTTCAAGGTTAGTGGCTCCCCCTGAAGAGAATTTTGGCTAAAATTTTCTAAAAACGACACATCCATACTCTCAAAATTCTTTTTGCTCAAAGGGTCAAAACATTTGTAAGGCTTCTTATGGGAGACATAGCCTATAAGAATGCATTTAATAGCTCAAGGATCAAGTTTAGTGCGAGTAGGATTGAGATTATGAACATAAGCAGTGCAACCAAATAATTTAATTCATAAGTCAGAGAACAGTCGAACGATAGCAAAAGAATTTTTTAAATGAATCAGAGTATTTTTAAAATTCAAATTCTTAATGGGCATTCGATTGATCAGGTATGTAGCTATAAGAATTGTGTCACCGCACAAATATTTTAGGACATTCATAGAAAACATAAGGGCACGAACAACTTCAAGTAGATGTCTATTCTTTCGCTCAGCAATTCCATTTTGCTGAAGAGTATCACGACATGTAGTTTGATGAAAAATACCACATGTAAGAAACTGGTTAATTGTTCATTGAAATATTCAGTACCATTATCAGAGTGAAGGATACATATTTTAGTTTGGAATTGAATCTCAATCATATTATAAAATTTAACAAAAATCTCATTTACCTCTGACTTGTTAGTCAACAAATAAAGCCATGTTAAACGAGTATGATCATCGATAAAGGTAACGAACTAACGCTTACCATTATGAGTTAAAAGTTTATACGGACCCCAAACATCTGTGTGAATTAAGGAAAAAGGTGAAGAAGCCTTGTAAGGTTTGGGCAAATAGGTGGATCGATGATGTTAGGCAAAAATGCAACTTTTACATTAGAATAATGAACAATCAAAAGACGTCTAAATAAATTTGGAAACAAAGACTTAAGTAAAATAAATTAGGATGCCCTAATCTACGATGCCAAAGCATTATAGTTTCTTTAACATAAGGAGAATAGACACTACTCAAGCCCTGAACTTGTTTATGACTAGTTGAAACTTTATCAAAGTAATAGAAACCACAAATCATCCTAGCACTGTCAATCGTCTGTCCTAAGTCCTGATCCTGAAAGGTACAATCAGTGTCAGAGGAATAATTCCTTTTCCTACAATAGAAGTGAAACAACCATTGGCAGTGCGAATTTTTTCATTGCAATATACAAGAAAGTAAGAGGCAAAAAAGGAAAAGGAACTGGTCATGTGATCAGTGGCTTCAGAATCTATAATCCATGGAAATGAGTTTATGCAAAAGAAGACTTGAGGACACATACCTGATTGTGCCAAGGAAACATTAGGATTACCTGATGAAGAAGTAGTCTTTAGCAGTTTCAGGATTTGATCAATCTACTCCTTGCTAAATAGGTTGGAATCACCAACAATTGCATTCGGGGTTTGTAGGATGGAATTTCTCCCCCTTGCTTGGAACTTTTCCAATTTGCAAGTTTCCTATGAAGCTTCCAACAGGTTTTACGTATTTGTCGGGGTTTATTGCAATGGTCAAACTAGACTCGAGGCTTTTCATGTACCATGTTGGAGTGATCAGAGGCCTTCATGGTTGTTTGTTCAGTCACCAACGCAGAACTTTCTATTGAATTATTACGCTTTTTACCAATCATAACATTTTTGCGGCTTTCTTCCCTGCGAACTTTAGAAAACACATCACTAATAGATGGTACAGAGGTTTTTCCAAGTATTTGATCTCTAACTTCATCAAAGTCAATATTGAGGCCAGCAAGAAACTTGTAAATACGATTGTCTTCTACAGATTTTCTGTATTGCTTTTGATCATCAACAGACTTCCACTCGTATGAATCAAAGAGATCTAGGTCCTGCCAATTCTATTTTAGGGAGTGAAAGTATTGTGTCACTGAGTTACCACATTGGGATATATCTCCTAATTTGAGATTCAACTTAAATATCTATGATTGATTGTCCAAATTAGAGTACATTTGTGCCACACTATCCCATAATTCTTTTGTCGTGGAGTAGCACATATAATTGCAGTTGATGTCTTCAACCATGGAGTTTTCAAGCCAAGTCATAACCATGGAGTTTCCAGCATCCCATATAGCAAAAAAATGATTGTTTAATTTTGGGACAGTTTTCTCTCTGGTAATGTAGCCAATTTTTTCTTGTCAGCGAATATACAACCTAGCACTTTGTGACCAACGAAGGAAGTTGTCTCCATTAAGTCAGATCGAAGTTATTTGAATAGTGGGACTATTGGAAAAAATACGATTGTCGATTTAGCCATGGGTAACTTAGTATCTGATGCTGCAGCAACAAAAACAAGAAAACGAACGGAACTAATCTGAAAAACAAAAATCAAACCAAACTCGTCATCGGCAGCAAGCGACGGCGAACGATGGCAAAATCAATCATGAACGTCTCCGATAGGGGCAAACGATGAAAATACACAAGAAACCACATAAAACACCAACTTACAAGAAGAAATGCAGGAAAAAGATTGTTGTTGGCGATGTCCAGTGAGCTAAAGTGACTGCGACGATCGGAGAGTAGCGCAACCGACAGGGACAACAATGCTCGAGGCGGCAACAACAACCCTCGAGGTTGCGACGTTCGTGGTGGCAAGGGTGGGCTGTAAGGGATTTTAAGTTTTTTAGGTTTTTAGAGTTTAGAGTTTCAAAAAACCTTCTTTGATACCATGCCAAAAATAATATATTTTTTCTGTATTTCACAAAGGGAGAAAAAAATTTCTTATAGAAGAAGAACACATTACGAACAAGGAAAGAATAATATTGACAAATATAATACAACCAATACAATAAATATACTACAAAAAATGAAATAATCAACAAATTTGAAGAAGAATGTTTGAAAAAGATTGGGTTCATTTGAACATGTAAGAGAATGTCAAATTTTTATGAAATTAATAATAGACGTATATAGTCAGTTATATTAATTGCAAACTTGGACCTTTTTAATAGAGCGACCAATGAATATTTGAGGGGAGCATGGAACTTCTTCAAACAAGTAGAGAACATGTTGTGTTCATGCAAGACATGTAGGAACACAAATCATCGAACCTTTGATGTTGTATATGAACATTTGGTTATCAAATGTATGGATCCAACTTATAGGATTTGGTACTATCATGGTTAAGAAGTACTGATAGAGTGTGTGTTTGACCATCAACCCCTGTGTAGTGCTTCTTTCATGAGCGATAAAAAATTTGATGAACTATTCAAAAATAGTGATGTTAATCAAAAGGTTGTAGATGCAAACACTTCTTTGTATCTGCATTGTACAAAATATACAAAAATGGCTGCTATGGTATTCTTATATAAGATAAAGGCTATTAACGATTGGACTGTTAAAAGTTTAACGAGCCTTTTAGAGCTATTGCACAATATGCTACCCCTTGACAATATTATCCGAAATCTACTTATGAAGTAAAGAAGTTCTTGAAAGTATTTGATTTAGGACATGAAAAGATTCATGCTTGTGAAAATGATTGTTGCTTATTTACGAAAGAGAATACAAATTTAGAGAGTTGTCTAATTTGTGGGCATTCTCGATGGAAGGTGGATAAGCGCACCAAAAGGATGAAACTGGGTGTTCCAAAAAAAGTGTTAAGATACTTTCCGTTGATTCCAAGATTAAAACAAATGTTCCAAATGCATGATGTAACTAAATTACTAACATGGCATATGAACCATAAAAGTAGTGATGGAAAGATGCATCATTCATGGGACTCAATTGACACGAAGTTTTCAAACTTTTTGAATGATCCATGAAACATAAGATGTGGGCTTGCAACTAATGGTTTCAACCCATTTTATAACCTTAGTAGTAAGTACAGTTGTTGGCCAGTCATGCTTGCGACATACAACTTAACTCCTTAGTTATGCATGTTGAAAGAAAATATAATGCTAACATTTCCGATTCCTGGTCCTAAACAGCCTTGACAATGACATTGACATTTTTTTTTGCAACCCTTAATTGATGACCTGAAATTGTTATGGAATGAGTGGACGTTTACGGCGTAGTAAGCAAATCAAACTTCAATTTGAAAGTTGTGCTTATATGGACAATTAATGACTTTCCTGCTTATGGAAACTTTGCTAGTTGCACAGCAAAGGGCAAGATGGGATGTCCAATTTGTGGGAAGCACGCACATTTCCAATGGTTGTACCATAGTCATCGACGTTTTTTGTCTTCATCCCATCCGTATAAAATAAAGAAGTCATGATTTGATGGCAAGGTTGAAAACCAACAAGCTCCTAGGATTGCAAATGGGAATGCAATTGATGCTCAACTCGATATTCAAAATTGTTTGCAAAAGTTGATAAGAAAAAATGAAAGAGACAAAAAGAGTTGAATAGAATGTGGAAAAACGATTAATTTTATTTGACTTACCATATTGGAAGGTTCATGCATTTTGTCACTAATGTCGTTTAGCTGGCCAGTCTTTCATGTACGTTATGTTATGTACTGACATGTTTTAGGATAATGTAGGAACTTGTATTATGCCACAACTTGGACGTCATGCATGTTGTATGTGAGAGCATAATAGGCACATTGTTTGTTATTAATGGAAAATCTAAAGATGGATACAATGCCCAAAAATATTTGCAAGACATCAGTATATGACACGACTTACACCTAGAAGAACGTGGGAGTCGAGTATACCTTCCTCCAGCTTTACACACTTTGTCCAAATTAGATAAACAACTGTTTTGCAAGAGGTTGCACAAGTTGAAAGCACCTAATGGTTATAGTTCAAACATTGCAAACTGTGTTTCAGTGGAGGAAAACATGGTAATTAGATTAAAATCTCATGACTATCACGTGTTAATGCAACAACTTCTACCAGTAGTCATTAAAGGAATGCTTCCGAAGGGTCCAAGACATTCAATACCACAAATATGTGCATTTTGTAATAAAATTTCAATGTTTAATTGATCAAGAAAGTATGTTGGAATTGAAAATGAGGTAACTGAAACATTGTGCCTTTTTTAGAGGTATTTTCCTCCTTCCTTCTTTGACATCATGACTCATTTGGTCATTCATTTAGGGCTTGAAGTTTGTTTGTTTGGACTCGTTCAATATCGTTGGATGTATCCGTTTAAAAGGTATCTTTTTATCATATCATACATTATAGGTAGCAATTGGCTAAATATCTTAAGTATCTTATAATAGTTATGAGATTATCCTTAGGTACATGAAAACTTTAAAATGGTATGTTAAGAATCAATCACGTCCAGAAAGGTGCATTGCAGGGCGTTATTTTCTTACTTATGATAATGATCTCAGTCATGAATTCATCTAACTATACAGTTTTGAATTGGAACAGATTTCATTAGATGTTGGTAAAACAAAAGACTCTGATATATTGAAATGGCTTGTAAATGAACTGTGCAAGAATGCAATGGCATTTTTAGGGTACATTATAAATGGTCAACGGTTCCATATTAAAAGCGTAGAAAGATCGACTCAAAATAGTGGTGTTTCAATTGATGCAAGTACAATATAATATGTAGATCAAATGCTGAAGATGGATCCAAAAATTATTGTGGTACATATGATGGAGTCCTAAATGAAATAATTTTATTAGATTACTATGTCTACAGACTTTCATTGTTTAAGTGTGATTGAGCTAAAATCTACAACGATGTTAAAGTTGACAATAGATTTACACTTGTTCGTTTGCATCAAAACCAAAGTCAATTCGAATGCGAGCCATACATTCTTGCATCACAAGCTAAGCAAGTTTTTTATACAAGAAAAAATGACAATTCTCCTTGGTATATTTTATTGAAAGCACCACCTAGAGGATTTCACAAATAGACAAATATGATGAGAATGTTGACACAAGCTTTATGGGTGAAGGATCCTCCGTACCTCTTGATGATATTGATGAAGTGTTTGAACGTCCTTACAATGCACGAAAGACTGCTAAGGCATCTTATTATGATAACTTAGAACTTACAGTTATTTTGTGAATTTGCACTAACATATAACTTGTGGCCATTTTGTGAATTTACACTAATAGAGTTAGTGGTCATTTTGTAAATTTACATTCATAGTGCACACCTAGGGACACTTAGTATATTATTAGTTGGTCTTTTGGTGAATGTAATGCTAGATAGTCATTTTGTAAATATGCACAGACAATTCCTAGGTTGTGTCCATTGTGAACCATTTCAATTTGTAACGGTCTACACATATTTTACATGTATAATCATTATATAAATATAAGTGTTCTCTTTATTCTCACTCTAACCATCTCTATGCAAGCTAGTGTTCTTTTTTCAGGTTGTGTGAACTAAGTCCAAGAGCTTGCTACATTAGAAAAGACATGAAGTACATTCAAAAGTTGTATGGTATTTTCCACCAATTCCACAATTCAAAAGATTGTTTTGAATTATTTATTGTGTTAAAAATCTTATTTTGCATGCTAATGAACGGATAGCTGATGATAAATTAAGGCATCCTACAGACTCTCCAACCTGGAAATTAGTAGATTTAAAGTGGCCAGACTTTGGTTTTGAACCTAAGAATCTTCGTTTAACATTGTCAGCTGATGTAATAAACTCACACAGTGAAATGAGCGCTAAATATAGTTGTTGGCCCGTAGTGATAGTTATTTATAATCTTCTCCCAGTTGTGCATGAAAAGAAAGTTCATGATGTTATCAATATTGATATCGAGTCCAAAGAAACCAAGGGATGACATTGACACCTTTTTAGCGCCACTTATTGATGATTTAAAACTCTTATAGGAAAGTGGTGTTGAATATTATGATACCAATCAAGAAGAACTATTCAATTTATTGTTTTGTAATGGACAAAAAACAAATTTTCTGCATATAGAAATCTTAGTGGATGTAGTGTCAAAGAGTATAAGGCATGCCCAATTTATGGAGATAATACATCTTCTATAAGATTAAAGTATGGGAATAAAATGACATACCTTGGCATCGAAAATTTGTAACACGCAATCATCCATACTGACGTCAAAAGAAGTAATTTAGTGGTCAAAAGAAGCTTGGAACAATTTCAGAATCTTTGTCTGGAGAGGCCAGATATTCAAGAATAGAAGATATTAAATTTTCAAGAGGAAAGAAGAAGACCAAAAAACAACCTATGAAAGAGAGTGCAAAGATTTGTTGGAACAAAGTGTCCGTTTTTTTAGCTACCATACTGAAAAGATCTTTATGTTAGACATTGTCTAGATGTGATGCACATTGAAAAATTTTTTGCATGAATATATTGGATACGCTTCTTGATATTTTTAAAAAAAGTAAGGATGATTTGAATGCTAGATGTGATTTAGTCCACTTGAAAATTTGACCAAAGCTCGCACTTGTCATCGGTGGAAAAAAAAATTCACTCCTTCTGCTTGTTACACTCTTACAAGAGAAAAGAAATGTTGTGTTTGAAGATATTGTCAGAAGTGAAGATTCCTTAAGGTTATTCTTCCAACGTTAAAAACCTTATGTCATTAACTGATTTAAAACTCAATGGTTTAAAATCTCATGAATGTCACTTGCTCTTACAACAATTGTTTTCTATTGCGATAAGATCTGTGCTTCCAAAACATGTTTGGTGTATTATAACTCGGTTGTGTATATTTTTCAATATGGTATGTAATAAAATCGTAGATGTGCAACAATTTAAAAAGTTGGAAAAAGATATAGTGCTGACTATGTGTCTGCTAGAGAAATATTTTCCTCCTTCATTTTTCACCATAATGATGCATCTCATAGTACACATTGTTAGAGAAATCAAACTTTGTAAGCCTGTATATCTACATTGGACGTATCCCTTTGAAAGATACATGAAAGTTCTCAAAACTACATGAGAAATAGACATCGTCTAGAAAGTTGTATTGTAGAAAGTTATATAGTAGAAGAAGTTGTTGATTATTCAGACTTTTTATTCGAGGTGGATCCTATTGGGCTTCACATTAATAGATTAGATGAATCTTTGGACAATTCAAGCCTAGGTAGACCATTGTCTATCAGAGTTTCTTTCAAATTTGAATAGGATATTCTATACGAAGCTCATCGATGTTTTGGAAAGTACAATTGATGTGCAACCATATATATAGGAAGCTAAGTTTCAAAGATTTTGTCTTATGTTTTCCATTGAATTTTATGATATATATCTAACTAAACACAGAAGAGTGCTGCAATTGAAATACCTAAATACACCAGTTAATCAGAAATGGATTCAAGAAGAACACAATCGAACTTTCCATATCTTTGTTAAGAGAAGAGGTAAAATGTGACTCAAATTTACTTACATATAGTTTTTTTATGGTGGTCTTTTTAATTATGTTAATATACTTATTATGGTAGGTGGCATTAGAGATTGAGATGGAAAATGTTGAAGTTTCAAATAACTTGAGGTGGATTGCTCATGATCCTCATCATTTTGTGATTAGATATAACAATTATGTCATTAATTGATGTCGCTATCAAACGAAGTCTTATGATAAGGATCGAAGTGTAAAAAATAGTGGAATTAGTTTAGTGTCAAAAACAATGCAAGTGTCAAATTCAAAAGATAAAAACCCCATAAGATGTGTCGTTTTACGGAGTAATACAAGACATATGGAAACTTAATTATAATACGTTTAATGTTGCAGTGTTTAAATACAATTGGGTTGAGAACAATAGTGGTATGAAAATGGATGACCTTGGTTTTTTGTTAGTTGATTTATATAGAATAGGCCACAAGTCTGATTCTTTTTTAATAGAGACTCAAGCAAGGCACGTGTTCTACATCGATGACCCAAGTGATGCTAGATGGTCAATCGTACTTTCTCGACCACAAAGAGATTTTGAAGATCAATAAAATGACGACAAACTTGGAGATACCATATTACATTGTGAAAGAGTACCCAGTGATATGTCAAATATTGATGGAAGAAATGATTTGGATTAGAATATCTTAATATATATACGATTATATTGTGAAGGCACATGGATTCCTAAATAACAAATTGTGACTGGGTTCTAAAATTATAATCTACTTATTTTATAATATGTTACATGTGATTTTGAATATGCTTAATATGTAACTTATTTTTTAATATTACATTGACATGATAGTCTTATACCACATGGAGCCGACACTAGTAAGAGACGAAGACAAGGGGTTGGTATGGTTGAGATTAGTAGAGCAATTGTTGGTAGAGTTGATGTGAGTGGAGCTGATAAGACGGAACAAAATGTAGAAAGACTAAAAAATAAGAACATGGGGACCTATAGTTATGTTCGATGTTACACGTGGACGAAATGGGGGTGAGAGAAAATTTGTAGAATACAATGAAAGTGTAGTACCCATCGGAGAAAATTGGGTGAAGCTAAGCTCTTTTATTGGGTTGTGGTACACTACCATAACCTCAATGCCTATGCATCCTGAACACATGTGTGGTTGAATTGAAGGACTAACATACTTGAGGTAGATTTTCTTTTTTAAAAAAAAAAAAAAAAAAAAAAAAGTTCATTGCAGTTACTATATGTATGTCTTCACTAACTCTCCAATCTCATACTGCCTTTATTATTGATAATAGATCGAGAAAAGGTGTTCTTAAAACTGCAGGTACAATTTAAGCATTGGTTGATTATAAAACATATCTTGTCATTCAAGAATGAATCAGAACTTTTGAGGGGATCAACATAAATGTATTCCTACCTTGATCAACAACAATGGAATGAATTTTATTAGATCCAGATTATGTCTACTGTTTGAGGTAACAACTTTCTTTACATTTTAGGTTTTAAAATATTTGTTAGGAAACTGATTAGAATTTACCGATGAATTGTTAGATTTGTGTAGAACAAAAGAAAAGTACATCTAACCTTTGGGAGCAATTGGTAAAAATTAGTTTTTGTTTTCATTTGTCTTAAATCTTTTTAATCAATCTAATTGTGTGTACAATGAAACGTTGAAAAGTGTACCTTCACAAGAAGGTGATCTTGACCGAGCTACCATGTGAAAGAGGGCCCGGGTAGACAAGAAGGAAAAATATAACAATGAAGGCGTCCAAGAAGTTGTGAATCAAATAGTAAGAAACACATTACAATTTTACATAAATTAAAGTTTTATTCAAACATTTAAGCTTCTTACTAATTAATTTTTTCATTTATTAGGATGAGCTCTCAAAGACGTGTGATTCAGTTTGCAACAAGCGTTGTCTCTAAAGGATGTTTTGACATAAGTGTTGGGTACACAAAGCACGGTGGACGTGTATGTCGAGTTGACGGGTTTGTCACTCCAACCTCTTATTTTCATGTAGTGAAAACGCTCTAAGTTAGGGAATGGACAAATTGAGCAGCTTAGTCAATAGAATGAAAAACTTCGTTTGCGAGTTAAAGAACTAGAAGCTATTGAAAGAACACAATCTACATCGATATCTGCACATAGATCTTGCTCCAAACCAACATTGGAATATGGGATTGAATACGACAATAAACCAAAAATGAAGGAAGAAAAAAGCTAAGACAAAGATGGCTAAACAAGAGGCGAATGTGGGCGCATTCATGTTGAATGATGAGCATGAGGATGTCAATGATTGGAGCAAAATTGATCAGAGGTTGCATTGTGAGGTAATTAGTTAAGTTTTGCTCAATTATTGTTGCACTAGTTGTTGTCCACATTAGTCCTTCTTGATATTGTTACGTATGTGAATTTCTAAGGTTGCTAAGGAAACAAAGGATGTACGTGAGTCTACTATTAATATGCCACTACCTTTGAAGATAATACTTAGTTTTGCTAAAAAGGTTATGGACAAAGATTTTGGGATTCGTTACCAACTACCAATTGAGTTCTTTGGTATAAGTAGAAAGTGTTGTGTTCTGCAAGAAGATATTGTTGACTTCTGTAACATGAGAGAAGTCAAAACTTTGATAGGCTATTCATAGTGCATATGGACCATTACTTACATTTTGGTAATTTATGTATTACAGTGTCCTTTACAAGCCGAAACCAATGAATGTGGGTACTATATGATGAAATACATGAGAGATATAATCACTAAAGGGAACATAGTAGTCACATACTCGATATGTTAATGATTATTCGACAAAAATATAGTTCAAATATATAACTTGACAAAACAAGTATTAACTTTAATATTTTAGGCTTTATATTACATTGATACAAGGAGCTCATACAGTCAATTCGAGTTGGATGAGGTGCGAATGGAACTAGTTGACTTTTTGGGTGGTCACATGTGATATGGTGATTAGCTGAATTTTTTGGGTTAGGTTGTTGATATATTTATCGGTTTCGAGGATAGAATGTTTTTGTTTTTTTTAGGTTAGGTTAGTTGTTCATATGTTTGTTGGGCTAGGCACTTATTTTGTTCATATTGGATACATAGGTATGTTCTTAAGGTATATTTTTGGAGATATATATGTATGTAAGAATTAGCTATATGCATATATTGTGGATACTGGACATAGGCTTTGTTATAATCATTCTTTATGTTGTAAGTGTATATAATGACCAATGCAATTAAGTATGTTCAAGGATATATATAAGATATTGTTAGTCCTTTGTTGAAACGATGTAGAAAGTTTGGGTTAATTGTTTGAAGAAACTAATTAAATAGTGTTGAATCATGTTTGGACTGTTTCATGTTGTATATATACCATTTTTGGACTTCAAAACAGGTGCAAATATACAGGTACCATTATATAGATATTTCAAATTTTCAATTTAAATAAAGCAAAAAAAAACCTTGACAGGCAAAACATGTCAACCAATGATTGGACGTGCTAATTTTTCAATGTCAAGAATTTATAAATTCTTGATTAATAATAACTGTCAAGAATTTACATTACTTGACAGGTAAAGCAAGACAAGTTATCACATATACTTGACAGTTATAACATATCAAGTAAAATACCATCTTGACGCTCATACACGGTAAAAAAAGTCTTTTATTCTTGACACTAGATTACTAGACAAATTTAAAAACGTCAAGTAATCTGATACTTGACAGCAAAAAAATGTCAAGTAATAATGTTTTTGTAGTAGTGACAAGTCATGGGATGGTTTTGACTTCTTAAATCAAATTCAAACCTTCAACCTAGTCATTAAAAAAAAAAGTTAAAACTAAACATAATACTACTACATTTTAGATATATTTGAACCCTATCTTTGAGTTTAGATTTTATTTTTACCTTTAAAGTTTGAATTTTGTTAAAAAAATAAATTATCACTGGAAAATAAATTCTCATTAAAATAAATTAAGAAATGTCGTGACAGATACACATCATCATTTATCGTTCAAATAAATATCAGCGTTAGCTAATATGTAATAGTTGATAATGGAAATGATCTTAACCATATATTTCGTGATGAAATAAATAGTAAAAACATTTTTTAAATCTTCTGTACATTTTCATATAAGTTTAAATACTATTTTAGTTTTATATTTCTGGTTTTGGTTCATTTTGAATGTTTATTTTGGTCTTTGTTCTTTTAATTTTGGTTTTTTTCCATGAACTTTCCAAAAGTGCTCGTTTTTATCTTGAAAAATTGAAGTAAAATGAAAGAACATACGAATTTTAAAAGTAGAATGGCTAAAATGAATGTTTGAAAGTATATAATGACCAAAATAAACCAAAGTTAAAATTATAGAATCTAAAAGGAACATTTAGAGACGAAAATAAATCAAAACTAAAAATACAATAACCAAAATAGTATCTAAGCCTTTTCCGTATAATATCATGTACACTTTTTTATTTTTTTTATATATAATTGTGCTTTCTAATTCTTACTCATTAGCTTTCAAGTCCATTATGTTTCTTTATTATAATTAAAAAAAATGTACTTATAGGAACAATCGCAAACTTGAAGAATATTTACGAAGTCAAAAGAAAATATTACGTAAGGATCGTTTGAATCACAGATATTGTTCCATAGTTATAAATATTAAATATCTGAAATTTGAATGTTTATGTTTAGAAGTGCAAAATAATTAATGTCTGAAATTTAAACAGTTGTTTCAATTCAATAATTTTTTTTAAAAAAATAGTTACATAACTAAAGGCTAGAGATCAATTAAATTTAACATAAATTAATTTATTGTTATGTTAATTAGTTATTTAGTTAATAAAAAATACCTTTTAACTAAATGCAATTAAATTAATATAAATTAATTAAAATATTGATGGTTAACAATAATAATTTATATTAAATAGTTCAGATAACATAAAATATTAAAAATAAAAATATTAGTTAAAATTTATTAATTCTAAATAATATATTTATAGTTAACTATTATTAATTAAAACTAATAGCAATAAATAGTTGATATTAATTTATAAACTAATTAAGTTATATTTATGTTTTTCTTCTCGTAGACACAAAATTTCACACGTTCGTAAGGTATTAAAAAATTCACGTAAAATGGGTTTTACAATTCTCTAAATAATAATATCCTAAATTTTAAATTCTATAACACAAACAAAAATGTTAAATATGTCTTTGAAACCTCATGGAAAAACCAATTAAAAAACGGAGTAAAAAGTATTTTTGATTAATATAAAAAGGGTGGACATGATGATGATAATAGTAATAATAATAATAATAATAATAATAATAATAATAATAATAATAATAATAATAATAATAATAATAATAAT
>JBBPDJ010033217.1:0-16892 GCA_037974625.1 Cucumis cinereus | reverse complement strand
ACATATATATATATATACACACATACACATACATATATATATATATACACACATACACATACATATATATATATATACACACATACACATACATATATATATATATAGTGTGTACATATTCCCCTTCTGGTCATCTCAATAGCTCGCTGATTATTCCTTTGTTTCAAAATTTAAAACAAATTTCAGACCGTTTCTAAACATGTTTTTTTTTTATCTATTAATGGTCAGGAACATGCACCGGCGAGCATGGGGTTGGTACAGGAAAAATGAAGGTATTTCTTTTAACTCATAAGCCTTATTTACGTTAAACATGTATGAGTAGGGATCCAAACCTTAGACGCCATATGCTAAACCAATAGAGCTATACATCTACGGGAACTCCCAAGTCTCTAGTTGCAAACTGTAACTTAAAATGAAAGCATCATAGGTGAGAGGTCAAAATAGCAAGCAATGTCCATGAATATAGAAATTTAAAAAGAGGCTTTTGGGCTTTTTTTGAATCAACAGTACCTGGAAAAGGAACTTGGGTTGGAGGCATTGAGGACAATGAAACGAATAAAGGCAGCGTTGGATCCAAACAATATTATGAATCCAGGAAAGCTCATACCTCCCCATATTTGTTTCTGAAGAAATCCATTTTATGTAATTATATGTCAAACCAACTTCTCTTAAATAAGCATTTTACTTATAAATGATGTTTAGAATTTTACATTTGTCTCTCCAGGCTTAATATTTTGGATCATATGAGATTCAAAAGTTAGGTTGGAATTTTAATGGTTGTTTTAAATATGTTTAATACTATATTAATTTAGTTGTGGACTTGATTATAAAATTTTCCATGCTGTATATTAAATTAGTTAATTTATAAACACGGTACTTGTTAGTTTTTTCTATATAATTGTTATTTTTTAGTATTATGTAATATGTAATTTATGATTATATTACCTAGTACATATTAATAATTGAGTTTATAACATATAAGATATTATTTTAAATCACAAGTAGTCTATCTTGATCTATTGCGGTTCATAGGATGTTTTGCTATATTTGAAAATATTGTTATTTTTAATGTTTTTTTAATTAATTCTTTATTATAAAATTTAAAGTTTAGAATCTAGATACACTAAAAACACATTTATATTTAACTTTAAAACATTGCATGAGATTGTAGTATGGGAGTACCACAAGGTAGTCATATCATAAAAGATAAATAAAATAAAATTTTAGTACTCATACCATACCATGGGAGTACTTTTTTTTTTTTTTTATTCACACTATAAATGAACTTTAAAAAACTTCAATCTGTTTTTAAGAACCCTCTATTTTTAATATGTTTGCTGATGTGACAAACAATAAATGAAAGTAACGAGAATAGTAAGAAAAATTTCTTAGTTTCTATGAATTTTACCTTTGTGTGAGTTTCATACCAAAAAAGTTAACTTCAACTTGTGATGAATGCAAACAATTTATCCATCTTTTTCCCGGCTCACCACTTTTAACATACGCTACTTTTCAAATATAATATTTAAAGATGCTACTTTTCAAATATAATATTTAAAGATGTAAGACGCAATTGTAAAATGAAGTGAATCTTGGTCGCCACTTTTAACATAATGCTATTTTAAAAAAATAATATTTAAAGATATAAGATGAAGTGAATCGAGTAAAAGTTAAAAGAGCATCAATGGCAAGAGTACACCATGACAAAGTGAACATATGTAATTCTCATGTATCGAAAGTCTAAATCCCCACTAAGGGTATACATAAATTGGGTTGAACCGAAATGAAGGTAAATTATGGACTAACTCGAGGTATTGGGTTGACAAACATTGAACACTATTGGTTCAATGTGCAATGGTCAACCCAACCCTTACAGTTTTAGTTGGGTATTCCAAGTTGATCGAGTTACCGAGTTTTTTTATCGCTTTGAATCCCCACACCCCACATGTTAAAAAAATGGCAAATAAAGGCTAATAAACTAATAATAATATAATATTATTACATCCATTGAAAATAAGCGAGAGGTGATTGATTGCATTTCTTGAATTCTAAACGATAATCTAATATGACAAAATTCCTTCTCGTGAAGGAACTTTAAATGAGCACACATTTTATGCAACTTCTACGTTTTTCTTGAGTGATGGAAAGCCCCGGAAAAAAAATACACATCTTTCCAATCTTTTTCCATTGCCAATCAATTCAAACTCTAATCTTCTTTCCAGGTTGTATATCATCGTCATCTCCATTCATTTCCTTCTCCATTTTCTTTTTTGCTAGTATCTTGTTGATCTTATGCAGTTCATTGTTGAGTTTCTGGTCCTTGTTTTGCTTTCGTGTCTTCCGACCATCTTGCATCTTCACACCAAACTGGAATGCAGCTTTTGGCATGGCTTCCTTCTGCTCATTGTACTTCGCCCACTCCTCTTCTGTCTCAAAGTCCCACCGGTGAAGGCGGCCCTTCGCCTACAAATATGAATTTCAAAGTCAATACACTAAATCGAATCTTAAATCATTGATTGACCCAAAAGCTTACACTAGTGGATAAAGACAAATTTAATTATATATCACTAACATCGTACAGTACCAATGAGCTTGTACCAAAGACAAACTCAGAATAGATTAAATAATTAAAACTCCTACTCAAGCACGATGATGAGAAATTACCCGGCCTCCCATGTCCATTTTTGATAAGTCATCTTCATCGTCACTGTCCACAATTTCACGGTTATACTCTTGATATCCAGGGTAACATTCAGAATAACTCTCTGATATGAAGTTGGGATCCTTCTCTCGTGCATCTCTCTCTCTCAACTGTTGTAGTCTCTGATCGTCTCTCTTGAACACCGAGCCTAGACCCCTATCTTTCTCTTCCTGAGTCATGAGTCGGGGATCCTGTTGAATGTTCGCTCCTGTTTGCATATCATATGCCTGCATGTTGAGCTGAAGGTACTGTTCCGAATAAGCCAGTTGATCTGAATATTGGTAGTCCTGCCACTCCCCTTGGTAGCCAGCAGGAAACGCTTGAGGTTGCATCACCCCATATCCATTCTGTAACACCATTGAACGATAAGAACAGAAAAAAAAAACTAGAAAATGGTAATAGCATGTAAATGACTCAGTATTTGCTTGCAATTTGGAAGGCTGTTACGAATCTTGACGTTGAGTAAGTAAAAAGGTCAACATACTGTTTCTTGCCATTCCAGAGGTGGTCCAGAGGGCGGGACCGGCCCATAAGCAGGTTCAGAGAAATAACTAGGTTTCTCCTTATTTCGAGGAGATTCTTCCATGTCTTCCGATAGAGGACTCTGGCTCAGGTCCTTACCAGGAACAGTGTAATCAACGCCGGCACCGACAAAAATATCATCATCTTCTACTCTTGTGACAACTGGCCCTTGCTTCTCCTTTAGAACTATCTGATTTTTCTTAAGAGGAGGTGGAGGGGGCAACATCTCTCTTTCCGTTTGCTTCTTTGGCACACCAGTATCAAGTGTAGGTGGCTTATTGTTGCCAACATATTCATTAACAATAGATGAAATCTTCCCTGCAAAGAAAATATTAAAAGAATGGTCAATTAAAAAGTAAAAGTAAAAAATGGGTATGAACAGGATACCACTGGCTTGATGAAAACTTATACTATCATATCAAAAAAATGTAAAATGGAGGAAGAATATGGAGGTGAAATACTTGAAATTAAAGGGCAAGTTTAGCCATTCAAAGAAGAAAAGCACGTTGCCTAAATTCATTAAGTGCTTGTACTTTTTTCTACCACGTGCATGTATATGCCGGAGAAACTGAGACTCACAATAAACTCCACAAGTGCGTAAATCAAATATTTTCTTTCAAACAGATCTCGTTAATCACAAACCTACATTGGCAAGAGAGAAACTAAAGTACAATAATCATGCTTCCTATGATATTTATCGAAAGAAGTGCAGCGACACATTGGAAAGGCAACTTTCTTTCCTATCCTTTCATGTTACTCTAGCAGCATTTAAATAATGACGAAGAGTGATGCAAACGCAAACTACCTTTTACATCTTTATCCTTCTTTTTCTTCTTTAAAACCTTCCCTGAGGATCCAAGACGAAGATATGACATAATTTTAGCAATTCGATCTAATACAGAACCATCAACATTGACAGTTACCATTTCCTGCACCAGTAAATCAATGATGAAAATCAGACCATTGTGCAAAACTTCGTAGGTAATGATGTGAGGAAAGAAAGACCAAGAGATCAAGAAGAAATAAACCTCTGGCACTGGGCAGTCAGCTTTACTTCTATGCAAGGTAGTTGGGATATCATGAGAATATCCACCCTCCTGCGAATAAGATATCACACATGTAATATAGTGAAGTTCAGTAAGGACTTCACAAGCAAGCGAATAAATTTCACTGGATTAAATGAATGACTCATGCCACTTTTACAAAACGAGGAGAAGAATACTCTTTGAGGACTAAGCATCTACTATTTTATTACTGATGTATGGTTTTTTTAGTACAAATAGGGGTGGAGGATTGAATCACGAACCTCTTGGTCCTGCACATATAAATGTCAGTTGAGCTAAGCTCTTGTTGGCTTATTACTGATGTATGGTTGAAATCCGAAGATATAAAACAGCCCAATATGTAGGACCGTTGATGTTTAGAAAGTTAGAGCTGAACACCACTACTCAATGGTTTAAAAAAAGAAATAAAATGAACTCTTGAAGAAGACTTTTGCACTAGAATCCTAAAACTCAATGTTGAGTTTGGAAGTTTGAATCTTTCTTAAAACATCATCATGCAGATATCAAGAATTTAATTCATTGATTCACCAAACCAACCACCTTATGTACTCTTCAAGACTAACACGATAAAAACAAAATATTCCTAAATTCTAGTACTTCATTCCACATCCACGTAATGGGGTTGTGCATGCAACAAAACAAAGTCTTTTTTTCCCTCCTCCTGTGCGCACCAATTCCATCCATATGGTCACACACGGTAATAACATGCATGTAAAAATTGCAGAAAGCCATCTGAGCACATTCTAAAGTTCAGATCAACAAGCAATAATGTGGGTAAGGTTCCAAAGAAAACACTGTCATGTTTGAAATGATCCCCCAGCTGAATGGAGGGGCAAAGGAGGACCATGATATGTCATCAGCCAGCTTAATTTGAACTAACTGAGATAAAATCATAAAAGGCAAACATTGATTACCATGTTATAAATAAATGATGTTCTACCAGGAAGGAATGTCTCATTTGACTTAATGCCTGTCTGGGGCTTGACGATCCATTTGTATACAGACTGAAATACAGAGGAATGGCCAAAAGGAGTTAGCACAAACACAGAAGCATGAACATAACAGTCATCAAATAAATTGAAACACTATCTAACAGAATTTTAATAGTTAAGAAAATAAAATACACCTTTGCTGTTGCAGTGCGAAACAACACTTGTTGATCTTCCTTGGGTGCACTGCAATATCAGCATTCAGAAAATCATTATCAGTGGTCATTACAATAAAAGAAAAGAGCATGCTAATAAAAACACCGTGGAACATTATTGTCTATACGAGAATAGATAATTTGAACAATGCCACAACTTGTTTCTATCAATTAACTAAAATGATAAGGTTATGTTATCAACTCCTAGTCCTATAAATATTTAACTTAGGCGAGTATGATACGACATAGAGAACTAATCACAAAAAGATGAGAGATTTTAAAACAAGTACATCCTGCTCCGGAAGACTATATTTGACAAAATGAACATTAAAATAAATGGATGGCAATCAGTTACCTGGCCTTCCCTTCAGCATCACCTCCAGCATCTGGCTTCTTGTCAATCTCACTTCTTACTTTGTTGAGCAAGGCATAATCTAAACCTTTCACCAAGTGGGTATGCTCAACGTCCCCTGCATCAAAGCAGCTCAAAACGTTTATATAAAGTAAAAATAATGACTTGGGAATGTCTCCTGATTTCAACTTCAGCCATAACAGGTAATACTATCAAGATTCAGAACAACTCCAAATGCATAACTTTATGGTTAAGAACTTATCTGAATAGTCACATCCCCATTACTCATAGACCAACAAGGAAGAAACGGGAAAGTTGTACTTGTAAAACCCACTAAATATATCTACCCCAATTGAACTGAATGCAAATGAAGAATAGTTCCTAATCTCATTCTACGGGAACGAACCTCCAAGGTACTTGCTCTTCTCAATGGATAACTTATGTGCATCAGCCGCTCTGTAAAAAACAAAGCCAGCCTTAAAAAATGGACATAGAAAAGCAAGAAGCAAATACTTGACAATCAAATCACATAACAAAATTGCATTAAGCAGGTCTAACCGAATGTCAACAGTCCCAGGGGGGGCAACAGCATGAAAACCCAGCTCAGTGGGTTCATAATCAGGATTTTGATCTTCTCTTCGTTCTTTAGCTCGGTCTCTATATTTTGGGGTTTCTGGTTCTTCAGTTTTCTCCTCCCTGTTACAGTATGCATTGAAATACGGCGTATAAGTAACATTGCAGTAACATTGCCCTAAAATTTCTAACAAAAGTTCTTGTGTGAAGAAGGTATAGCATGGAAGAATCAAATAGAACAATAGAAATCACAGATTTTGGAGCTAATCTTACTTGTGACGAGCAAATTTATCCTTATAATGCTTTTTTGCGGAACTCATTTGCGGAAAATTTGAGATGGTAAACTTCCAAGTGGATGAAGCGTATGTTGTCCGGTGGATGAAGCGTATGTTGAAACTCCGGTGGATGAAGCTAGGGTTTTGCAAAATCCCAAAATTTGAAGCTACCGTGTTAGAAATTTCTTCCGATCAGTGAAATTGGGGAGTTTTCATGGATTGATGGAAACCCGCGACAAAGAAGGGTAGACAGAAAAAATATGGTTTTTCTTTTTTTTTTTTTTTTTTTTTGAAAAAGACTAAATAACTTTTTATATTATTTATATATATATATTTGTTATTATCACATATAGCAAATTAAAAAAATTTATAAATTATCACCATCAATTTACAATAAATCGTGATAGGTTAAATAAACTATTCTATGTTTAATTTCTTTAAAATTAAATTATTGGAGTAGAGGGTTGAACTACCGTTGATTTGTTATCCACGACGTTTGGCTCGAATTTATATATGTAAATGTCAATAACAAATGCAACTTGTTTCGATTTAATTTAGATCCGTATGATTTCACCCTAGTTTGTAGTTACACGTAACATTTTTTCTTTTACTTTTATGTTTTGGTCAGATCTTATAAACTCTTATACAACGATCACACAACTTAATACAAAAAGTTCTTTTTACAAAATTCCATGCTCTTACCTAGACAATCTTATTCAAATTTCTGTTAACTCTACGTCAATCGAGTTTGTAAACAAAAAATAGAAAGTAAAGTTAAATAGTAAATACATGAGAAAAAAGTCTTATGCTTAAAGACGTAAAAAAACTTAACGTTTCTTTTTTTGTTGAATTGAAAATATTTTCAACGTTTTCATCATTTAAAATTATAATCTATTTGTTACTTATACTATCTTGATCAAAATCTCATTTTAGGTTTTAGTTATCGTTGTCTAATTATATGTTTTTAGATTTTTTTTAATTACATGTGTGTGTGTGTTTTATGTTCATTAAATTAAACTATTTATAAAAGTATGTAAAGTTTTTAATATGACCATACATATAATAAAAACTAATTTTAGCCGTTTTTAAAATATAATTGTCTAAATTTAATAATATATAATTGGGCCCATCAAAATTCAATTGAGCCTTATTATGCCTATGGGAGGCCCATAAGCCTACCTATTGGACAAGCCCATTGCATTTTTTGGTCTACTTGGAAGATCTTAGCATATAGGGAAATTGTGGCATATTCCTCTGGTCAGCCATATCAAATATCTACCAAGTATTATTCAGCCATTAGTTTGAATTCTTCTATTATATTTTAAAAATTTTACATTTGTATATTTTTTAGAACATTAATATTATAATTAATTTGATAGCTGAATAGACAATAATAATTTAACTAAAATGAAGTTCCAATTGAAAAATACTACACTTGTATCTTTTTATGGAAGACGATGACTTTGGATCCATATCAGACGGAAGGAGGAATGAAACAACAAACATAGACAATCGTGTTGTTATGATCCTTCAACAAGAAATTACAACTATGACATATTTGATACAGTCTTTGACGTTGAGTTAAAGTGTCGGGGTCGCAATTTGTGCTTATTTGTGGTGGATTTAGGTGACATCCAAAACGTTCAAAAAATGACCACATTCAATTTTCTATAATCTATACATATGCGCCACCCAGTCACTCTTCTTGTCGGTATCAACTCATTCTTTCATAAAAAGATACAGTACTTGTTATCCAAAAATAACATTTGGTATTATATAAAACTAGGGTTAGTTTTGTCTTAAAAAAACTGTATTTAAAGTTTTTTTATGACAAAATTTCAAAGTTTGATTTTGAAAATTGCATTGAGATTTATTTTTATATTTAAAATCCAACCAAGAAAAAAGAAAAAAAGAGCAAATATTCCCAGCCAAATATCAGCTGGTGGTTGGGCTGTCAAAGGCTGCAAAGAGAAAACACCTATATGCCCCCACAATTTGCTTTATAAATATCTTTTTATTTTTTAAAATTATTTATATACATTAAAAAAAAGTTTAAAAAATTAAAAGAATATGATTAAAAATACTAAAGTTTGTGGGACATTTAAAAAATATATAATTGTACTTTTACATTTGAAATTTCAATTAATTGTGGGCCATTCATAAAATTCCATCCATAATATTGAAAATTAAAAAATGACAAAATTCAAATAAGAACCTACTTAGACCATTATTTCACCATAATACTAATTATTAAGATTATCAATTGTTACTAAATTGCAATAATTATTGAGACTAATTATTAAGGCTTACAAAAAAAAAAAAGAAGAGGATTATCGAGGCAAAAAAGTCAATATATTTAACCACAAAACTACTAATGGAATAGTATAAATATGAAATTTAATGTCAGGAGGGATTTTAAAAATAGTTAAAATCACATCGAAACATATTTTTAAACACTCAAAATCAATTTAATATATTTTTATTTTTATTTGCAATTTTCGTGTCATCATAACATATTTTAAATAGTTTTAACCATTTTTAGAGTAATTAAAAAAAAACAAATATGATTTTAACTTTTAACCATTTCAGAGACCCTCGTTTGGTCGAACTTCTAAATTAGAAGTCTATTAATTGTAGATGCCTCTTATGGGTTTATTATATACTTTTATATCTTCTTACCTATTTTTAGAATTAATTGATTTTATTACGTTTAAACCATCACTCTAGCCCTTCCGCTAAGAAAGTTGTTTAATTTTAGTTTATATATTTCAAATGTCCAATTTACGTACTTTTATTCGATCTTAACTTTAATTTCTACTACTATATATGTACGTGTACAAGTATGTATGTATCCATTTGTTTACTTACATATTAATAAGAAATATTATTTAACATTTATCCATAGTACAATTACTAAAATTCGACAATGAGAATATCACTTTTAGTCCCTAAACTTTCATGGAATAACAATTTAGTATCTAAACTAAACTTTAGGTTGTAACAATTTAGTCTCTAAACTTTTAATTTTATAGCAATTCAGTCTCTAAACTTTATTAGGTAACAATTTAGTCATTGTATTTTAAAATTTGCAACAACTTAATCCATACAATAGAATCGAGTGTGAAAATTTAACTGAGATTTGTTGCATAAATAAATTAATAGACTACTTCGAACGAGAGTCAATAGTTTTAGAAAATACAAAGGCTGTATTATAAAATACTAAAAAATGACATAAATTTTGATTACGCCGAGGGCTAAATTCTTATAAATTTGGAAGTTTAAAGACCAAATTTATACAAAATTGAAAATAATAAGATTAAATTGTTACAAATTAAAGTTAATTTTTACTCCGATCAAAGTTATTTATATATGAAATTGAATTAAATGACTAAAATGATATTTTTAATAATAAATATTGTTATTGTATAATAGTTGTGTGATTAATTTTACGTAGTCAGATTGAAGCTGGAAAACGATCGAGGATAATGGGAAACACGCCATATTTGATTTGCTTCATCACTATAATAAATAACAATTTGAAAACTTCCAATGATTGATTGTTTCAAATATATATATATATATATATATATATATATATATATATATATATATTCTTAAGAGCTCACAAGTAATAATAAACATGGCTGCCATATAAGATTCATAAATCATGTGATGATTACTTTATATTTTATATGAAAATAAAATAACAAAGGTGGAATTTTATAATTTAATTATATATATATATGTATATGTATATATATGTATATGTATATATATGTATAGTTTATACTTTGTTTTTAGATACTATGGATTACCGATTTCTTAAAGGGAAAAAAAAACTATGAATTTATTTGAATATTCTATATTTGTATTATTTTCTATATTTAGCGGAGAAACAAAATACTTTAGGAAACATTGTTAAAAATAATAAAATTGACAAAATATAGCAAAATAAACGAATAAGATGACATTGAAAGACACAGATAGAAATATATCAATGTCTACGTTGATAAAATCTAAAATTTTGTTATATTGTATAAATATTTTGGTTAATTTTGCTATGTTTTAAAAGATGTCTTATAATTACAACATGTAAAAAGATATTTGAGAACAAATGTTGAAACATGTCGTGGTGAATTTTTTGTTTTATTTTTCATGCTCATGAGATGTAAAAAATTGCATCTTTATCTGTACATGTCAATTTTTGTTAAATTATCTAACGTTGTTGTTTTAAAAGAAATGTTTTTAGAAAATATGAGGATAGATTAATTAGTAAAATTATGTTTGTAAAATATATTTATTTTGTTTGTCTAAAATCTGTATCGACTATAATTGCAACCAGATAACTAAACAAAAACATCGAATCAGTTACAACATTATCAAACTTTGAGGGTGTAGGTTCAAATTTCAATCTTCGCTTTTGAAAAGCAATATTCTAAAGAAAGATAGACTTTATCTTTTTTATATTTGTGGAGGAAACGAGTAACATAGAAGTAAGAAGGAAAGGAGTAATAAAGAAGTTCTAACATTTTTCAAAGGTGCTAAAAATGTTGAAAACGTAAGACCTAGCTCTAATTAATTAGATGGATATTTCGTGCATGATTAGCCAATGAATGAGTTGCTCGACCTGACAAGTGAGCTCTTGAACTATCCTATGTTATTATCGAATCTTGACATTCTTGCCATCAAACGAGTCTCATTTTAAAAAGCTCATTTCCTCCGGCAATTATTAAAGTTTGAGAAATCTAGCCATGTTAATAATGGTTTAAGCCCATTTTCATGCACTAGGTCAATTCCCGTAAACATAGTCCAACTTCTTTTTTCTACAAGCTTCACGATATCGTGAAATCCACAACTCTTAATGGCTTTACCAATGCATTAATTAGTTGGATTATACTTAGGTTAAAATGTAGATCTTACCTTTTCTCTTAAGACGAAAATTTAAACATGAAATATGTTTATAACATTAATCAATTGTGTTAGCAGACGTACATCACACATATCTAACATTAACCAGAAAAGATTACAAAGAATCATAATTTAATTTAGAGTTTAAAACTGTTATTAAGTATTTAAAGAAGATAAGATCAACTGATTTTGAAAATCAATGAGTATAATCTTTTGTGATTAATTATTTTTAATTAGAGAAAAAAAGATGGATAGTCATAATCAAGCAGGAGAGATAGGGAGAAACCAAGTCAAAAGCTTCCATGATTAGCCAAAATAAAGATAATTACAATTACCTAAAAAATAATATATTTCATTAAAAAAATCAATAAAAATAAAAAGATAAAATTGCAAAATACCTATGAACTATGGGGAATGTTACTAATCACCCCCCCACATTTTATTGATTTGAACAGTTGTCTTCCAAAACTTGCACAATTTTATGATTAGGCCCTTAATAATATTCCAAAGTACAAAAGTTAAATTATAATTTTATGGCACTTTACAGGATATTATTGAGTTTAATTGCAATTATTACTTATTTTTTAACTCTTTAAAATTTGAAAACTACAAACATTGATCCTAAGAAAGTTTTTTTTTAAAATAAAAAAGTAGGGTTTTGATGGTAACAATTTCGAATGTGTCATTCGATGGTTGCAAAAAATAATATTTATAATTAAAAAATGATTAGAATATTTAAACACAAATTAGGTAAGTTTAGATGGACGGTAATTTAAAATGTAGATCAAAAGAGAATTTTAACTCTTAAAAAAAACAGTAAAAAAAGTGTTTTTAGATAAACTTTCAGTGTTGTCACGAGGTAACAAAAAAAAGTACAAAATTAGGGTTTGATGGTAATAATTTCGTAATTCGCTGGTTGATGATAACAACACTCACAATTTAAGAACGATTTGAGTGTTTAAAGACAACAACTTGGTAAGTTTAGACGGATGATAGATGACGAAGGTAAAAATTCAAGATTACGATGGTAATAAGTGGATAGTTTAAGGATGATATTGCAACTTTGTGGAAAATAACAATTTTAAAAAAAGAAAATGATAATGGAAATGACGAGATAATTAGTTGGTAAAAAAGCTCCGACAACCCAACCTCCAACGGATCGGCGATTCACTCCGAAATCTAGCCGTCCATCTCTTTCTCTTTCTCTATTTCGTTCGTGTCCATTTCTCTCTGCTCAAACTTTTTTCCTCTCTCTCTCTCTCATCAACAATATCGCAGAATTCGAGAAACCCAAATGAAAGAGACCTGATACGACAAAGAATTTCATTTAATTTAGGGTTTCCAAATCGTTCTTCATTCTCTTCCCCTCCAAATTCTGTTTCCCTCCAAGAAAGCTTTCCCCGCTTTTGTATTCCCCTGTCTGTTTTTGTTTTTCAGGCTATAAGTTTGATTTTTGTTATTGAGAAAAGTGGGGGAAGTTTTTCTGTAATATGGGTCGGTTTTTTTAGCTTCTGGGTTTCTTTAATTTCACGTTTTCGAAGCAGATTTTGTTTGAGGGGAATGAAATTTTCGCGGGAAAATACGAACGGATTGTGATTCTCAGCTCTTTCAACGCCTTCTCCGGTCATTTAGGCTCTTTTAAGGTATGGTGGTTTCTTACTTTCGCTTGTTTCTTGTTGTGGTTTTGTTCTATTTTGTTTCGCGGAAATCATTTTTGAAATTGGAGGAGAAAATGGTTTGCTAATGATGTTTTTGTGAACGTTCATTGTTTTCTCTGTTTGTTAATCTAGGTTGTTGTAGTGGTATGGAGATTTCTTATTATTAAGTTCTGACTTCGTTTCATCTTCCTTATTAGGTAGTTTTGTTTCCTTTGTTTCTGATCTTGGAGGAAGAAGAGCTGCTCTTTTGGAGGGGAGAGAATTATATACGGAAGTTCGCATTTATCTTTAGTTGTAGAATCAAATTGTGTTGGAGTTTCTATTCTCATTGATTAGAGTTTGAATGCACGTTGGTTTATGGATTCGGAGGCACATCCATCTTCATTGGATTTGGTGAAATGCTGTAATTGCCCGTGCAGTTGTTCGCTGTCTACTGCTGGGCCGTCAACTACTTGGATTCGATCCGTAAAACGAAAGCATGATGAGTTGGATTCAAATAGCCCATTCGCTATTGTTGGGTTGGATAACTTTTCTGTTATACGGGTACAAGCTGAGAATGAATGTAACGCATTGCGCGAGATGGTTAGCAATCAAACACAAGCAATTCAGGATTTGTATATTGAGCTTGAAGAGGAGAGGAATGCTTCTTCATCGGCTGCTAACGAGGCAATGTCAATGATATTGAGGTTGCAAAGAGAGAAGGCAGAGATCCAGATGGAGGCTCGACAATTCAAACGCTTTGCAGAAGAGAAGATGGCACATGATCAACAGGAGCTTGCAGCATTTGAGGACTTGTTATATAAAAGAGAGCAAGCTATTCAGTCTCTCACTTGCGAGGTACAAGCATATAAACATAGAATGTTGAGCTACGGGCTAACGGAAGCTGAAGCCGATGGTGAGAGGGGTCAGCAAAGTTGTAGCCAGAATATGGTGGAATATGAGGCCCAGTGTGAATCTCCCAAGTATGATTACCCTCCTCTAAGATGTAACTTAAATGAGGCTCAAGGTCCTTTGGACCATGATAATGATATCACTGATATCGAGAAATATGCCTTTGGCGAAACCCCGCGCAATCGTGATCACGTAATGAATTTGGGAAATAGGATCAGCCAATTGGAGAGAAGTTCTAGCTACAATCAGTTGGATGCAGACTATTTGGGTACAAAGAACGTTTTAGAGAAGGTGATTGTGGGGCAATCTCCTAGGAGGCCAAGACATTCCAGTAAGTTTTCAAACGATTCAAGTTTCTTCACGGGTATGCCCCAAGTGAACGAATCTCCAAGATACACATCAAGCTTCAAGAAGGAATATGTTTCTCAGACTGAGGACTACTCTAATTTGAGAAAAATGGATAATGCATCAGAAGTTGGGGATGACATGAGTGATAGAGTTTATACCATAGACTCTATTCACAATGGAGGAACATATAATGGTTTTCACGAGTCCAAACCAGCAGTTGGCGTTTATGAAGACTATCTAACAACTCCCAGAGGGTCATTGAATCAAGTTGATTTGGGAGATCCTGAAGTCAAGAAACTTTATTTGAGGCTTCAGGCACTTGAAGCTGACAGAGAATCAATGAGGCAAGCAATTATTTCAATGCGAACTGATAAGGCCCAGCTGGTATTACTGAAAGAAATAGCTCAACATCTGTATAAGGGGATGTCACCTGAAAGACAAGTAGTCGTGAAGAAGCCATCCGTTGTGGGAAGCTTTTCTTTCATGGCAGTTTTTAAGGTGATTTAGCTGTGTTTATGTTTTTTTCCATGAAAATACTTTATACTTCTTCCAATTGGTTTGTGTTATCACATTCTATGGTACGCTTGTTGAATGCTGGCTTGATTATGGATTATGAATGTATGCATCTTACATTGCCTTCATCTGATGTTCCTTTCGCTCGTACTTTAATCTAATTCATGTTAACCTTTTAATAATGCAGTGGATCGTATCCTTTGTTTTCTGGAAAAGAAAAGCCCGTCGAAGCAAGTAAGTAGCTTCTTGCCATACGACATGACAGCTAATTAGGGATATATACTGATTCTCTTCCTTTATCCTTTAGCTGCTCACTTGAATTCTGTTGACATGTTCCAATTATTTATTCAACTCTTCCATCACTAACATGGAAGTAGACTAGGGACATAGAGGTCGCTGTTTGCACTGTTTTATTAATTAGATTGCTACCAAACCAATGTTTAATCTTTAGATTTGTAGAAGATGACAATGTTGTGAGAAGTCTATTGCTCGTTAGATTTTTATGTTGAATTAAGGCAACCCAAAACATTCTTACGAAATATATCATTCTATTTTGTGCATTCCATGGATTTGGGTTTAATGAGAAAATCTGTGATGCTACTGTTTCTACCTCCATTATTCATATATCTTTTGGAACTGCAGGTACTTGTTTGGGTTGTCAAGTGGTGTTGGGTTGCTAATGCTTCTTGAAAAGGGTCAACACACGCGGCAATGGAGATGTCTTTCTAGTACACAAGTTTAAAACCGCTCACCTGATGTTCATATTCCATTTGAACCCAACGCCCCAAATATGTGTATGTCAAGTGAATATAATTTCTCTTTTGGTTTTCTTTTTGGATTCATTGTAGTAGCAGAAAAGGGTAGCCGCAAGCGTTTCGTTTATTTCATTGGTTGGGATTGCTTGATTGTACGTTGCTGGTTGTTCTGTAAAGCTCAGATATGATATATAGGAATGTTTTGATCGTATCGTTACGACGAATTCTGCTCGAGGAACCTATCATCTGATATAGTCCTCACCTGTATATTTCAGATTGAAGAATGATTTAGCCAGTTGAATGCGATTGCTGCCTTTGTTTCAACCACTTTGCTTTCGACTACTCACTTCCAAGAGTTTTTATTTGTGGTGGTGGCTAGTTTGTTGCATTCTATACCTTTCGCTTGCTTGCCCTTCGCTATAGCAATAAATTTCTTGTCCATTTTCCTTTTTTTGTTTGAATTGTGAAGTGTCCTGTGGCCTCTAATTTTCTTTAAGTTCATGGTTGTGGCAGTATCGTTATCTACCTATTAAAAATTCTCTAGTTGAGAGAGAAGAGGATCTACATAATGGTGGGGGTAAAGATTGATAGTATCCATACTTATAACTCTACCACTTTAACTAATCATCTTTAGTTAAAATATTAATTTATTGGTTAGAAGTTTGAGTTTCTATCCTCACAAGCTTCAAAAAATTGAATAAGAACAATGAGAGATACTTTGGAGTTTGTTTGGTAGGCCACTCCGAAAACACAAATTTGAAAATTAAGGTTGTATCGTAATGTTCTCTGTGTTTAATGGCGAATTCCGAATTCGATTACAATTGTTTTTAGATGTGTTTGATACTGTATTGTAATTTACTAATTTTTAAGTTGAATGCTTACGATAATTAATTAGTTTATGTTTTAATATCATTTTGATTTTTAAAGTCTTTTGACTTTTAAAAAACCATAAATTTAGTTTTTACTACTAGTTTATTATGGATTTTTTATTAGCATTTTTACTAAAAATTTTAAAATTATATTCAACTATTTAATCAATTTCAATAAAAATTAACTTTGAGGGATTAAATTTATGTTTTACTAAAAGTACAAAGACTAAAATTAAATAAATTTCAAAGTACAAGAACCAAAATAATATTCTCATCTTAATTTATTAACATGTTTTAGGTTAATTATAATATATATATA
>JBBPDJ010033186.1:0-16906 GCA_037974625.1 Cucumis cinereus | reverse complement strand
GATTTAATGTGAATCAAATTCATGTTAAAACTATAGATTAAAATTAATGTGCATATGATACATATTAAAACTATAGATTATGAGAGGATTTAGTGTTTGAATGTGATTCAAATATGAATTTAATTAAATATAAGATGTTTAATTTAGAAATTAATTAATTAGAGAATTAATTAATAGTTTAGTTTAATAAGATTTAATTAAATTATATTTAATTAAATTAATTAATGTAACAACTAATCTTTTTCCTTAAAGGTAAATAAATAAATAATATATATATAAAATATAATTATAATAATATTAATTATTAATATTATTATAACTTTTATTTTTTCTCTCTCTCTCCCTCTTTCTTTTCTTTCTTTTTCTTTTTCTTTTCTTTCTTTTTCTTTTTTTTCTCTCTTCTTTTCCCTTCGTCTTCCTCACGCGCACAACTTCCCCCCTATCGCTTGCTTGCAGACGTCGCCGCCCATCTCACGCCGTTCGCGATGCTGCATGCACAGCTCGCCTCTTCACCGCACAAACAACACGCCGTCGCACCGCGTCGGATCGTGGAGGTCCGCTCGTGCCGCTGTAACGCCCCAAGTTTCCCAAGTCGAACCGGGCCGTTACTTAATTAAAACCTTTAAAATCAACTTTAAAAGACGAAAATAAACGAAACAAATACTTTTATTTAAAAAAAAACATTAAAATGTCAACAAAACGAGAACTTAACCAAAATAAAGAAAAAGAAAAGGTACCTAAATATGATCCCTAAAAATAGTTTTCTAAACCAAATAGTTACGGCAAGTAAAAATACAGTTTAACCGTAAAAAAATGCCAAAATATCGTAAGCGGAAGCAAAAAGGTCTCTTGGTCCTTCCCGGTATAGTCACTGGTTCTACTTGTCCCTCGTCGGTCCCTTCTTACCTTTGCCTGAAATAAAACATAGAAAGGATAAGTATAAAATATACCCAGTAAGGAACCCACTACTGATCCCACTAGGTGACCGTTAACTCCTCCTAATGACTTGTACTTTACGGCACATAGTCAGGTGGTTGAGTAAAGACAGACATGTCGGAACAAATCGCCACACAGGCTTGTTAACAGACCCTGTCAAAGCAAATCGCCACACTGGCTTCCTATCAGAACGGATACGTCGGAGTTAACCGACCTTCAGAAACAAATTCGCCACACAGGCTTGTAACTGAGTCAGAGCAAATCACCACACAGGCTTGCTAACTGACTCATCGTTCTACCACCGAGTACAAAATTCATTAGGTAAAGTTAACAGAAACCGTAACCAATAAATCAAATCTATAACATTGTGATCACAATAACTAAATAATTCTTATGCAGCAGATAACACAGATCAGAAGTATAATGAGTCATGCATAATCCATACAAAATTATATTCAAAAACCCGAAGTTAACACCACAATGCAGACACACTAACCATCTTCCACACCTTATCCACCAAGGGTCTGGATTCGGTAGAAGTATTCGTTACCTCAATTCACAGAAATTCCCTTAGATGAAGTAGCTTCCAATAGACCCTAAACACACAAGAACTTTAATTAATAATTTCTTCCCATAAAGAAATATTAATTAATTTTAACCATCAATAGCCACTTCCAAACTAACCAACAAAGATGAAAACCATGACAATCGCACCGCCGAAAAAATCTTCAATTTTAACCTTCAAACAATAAAAGAATACCCAATTAACCCAAGAAAATTTCTCAATTAAAACTCCATTGGCGACTCAAAAACCCAATTTGAATTCTTCTCAAACATTACCAAACAACAACCAAACAGTAGTGGCAGCGGTGACAGGAAGCGACAAAAGGCGACTTGGCTCAGAAAGGCAGCTCGGCTCGACTCAGCTCACGCTCGGTTGGGCTCGGCTTCCTAGCTGGACTTGCAGATCCAAATGTCGCAAGCAGCTCGGCTTGTGGACTGGCACACGGACGGGACGTCGGCTTCGCAGCTCGCGGTTCGGAAGACGATAGGGGATTGATGCGGATCAACCACGCGCAGCTGATGGCTTCCTCGGCTCGGCGTCGGGTCTGCAAGAACTAACACGAGGCTTCTCACGGTGCGGACGTCGTCTGAGCTTCGGGTTTGACGTTGACTCCTCGACGTGGCTGAACAACGATCGGTGTGATGGTGGTACACGACGGCGAGATGAGAGGGAGGGGCGGCTAGGGTTTCCTTCAAGAGAGGATTGGAGAAGATGGATGTGACGCACGCTTCTCCATGTACTTTTAAATAAAGTAATAATAATAATATTAATATTATTAAATATTATTACTATTATTATTTTTTTTCCAATACTTTTCCAAAATCCCACACTTTTCTCTTTCCTCATTAAATTCCTTTCCCTCACTCCTCATTAAATTCTCTTTTCTTTTCTCCAACCACAAACAAACAAACCACAACAATCAAAATTATTCCCACAGTTAAACCCAAATTAAACATCCCAAAATTACAATTTACCAAACATGAATAAGATAATTGATAAATAAAGTTTACAAATTACCTTAAAATTTAGGATGCTACAGTCTTCCCTCCTTAAGAAGCTTTCGTCCTCGAAATCTCTAATCCTTTAACAACTCCGGGTATCGAGCTCTCATGTCGTCCTCCCACTCCCACGTGGCTTACTCCACTTGCTAATTTTCAGATGTTGCTCCTCGTAACTCAAATTCTCAGAGGCTCATAATCGATGACATGCGACGGGCCAGCCACATACTTCCTCAGCATCAAAACATGGAAAACGTCATGAACTGCAGAGAGAGATGGTGGTAGCTAACTGGTACGCTACAGAGCCAATTCTCTCAAGAATTTCAAAAGGCCCAATAAAGCGGGGACTCAACTTCCCTTTCTTTGAAAATCTCAAAACACCCCTCATAGGTGCCCCCTTCAGAACACCTTATCTCCCGCCTGGAATTCTAGGTCTTTTCGTCTCACATCTGCATAACTTTTCTGTCTACTCTGAGCGATTTTCATGCGGGCTCTAATTTGCTGAATAGCTTCATTAGTAGACTACACCAATTCAGGACCAACTAATCTATGCTCACCAACCTCATCCCAGCACACAGAAGACCTACAACACTTACCATTCAAGGCTTCAAACGGCGCCATGCCAATGGTAGCCCGGTAACTGTTGTTGTAAGCAAACTCCATCAAATGAAGATAAGAATCCCAACTCCCAGAAAACTCTAGAGCACAAACTCTCAGCATATCCTCCAGTGTCTGGTTCAAACGGTCAATTTGACTGTCAATCTGTGGGTGAAAAGCTGTACTGAAATTCAACCGGGTATCCAAGGCATTCTGGAGACCTTTCCATAAATTAGAGGTGAAACGGGCATCCCTGTGTGAAACAATCGACACAGGAACTCCGTGCAACCTTACCACCTACTTCAAATACAACTGAGCCCACTTATTTGCTAATTACGTAGATTTGCCTGGAATAAAGTGCGCTGACTTGGTGAGTTTATCCACAATAACACAAATTACAATATGGCCATTCGGGGTCTTAGGCAACCCTATGATTAAATCCATCGATATGTTCTCCCACTTCCACTCTGAAACTCCAAGAGGCTGTAACAAACCCGCTGGCTTCTGTGTTGGTGCTTTCACCTGCTGATACACCAGACATTTGTTAACAAAGTCTGCTACCTCTCTCTTCATATTAGGCCAACAGTAGAAACGCTTCAAGTCCTGGTACATCTTTGTATTGCCAGGATGCATAGCAAAAGGAGAGTTATGAGCTTCAGACAACAAGTCCCTCTTAACTTCATTGTCTACCGGAACACATAAGCGTTTCTCAAACAGGAGACCATCATCAGAGGAAACAGAAAAACCCTCAGTTTGACTTGCCTCTGCTAGGTGGCGCTTGAAACTCAGATACTGGTCACTACCTTGAGCCTCAATAATCCTTTCTCTCAATGACGGTTGTACCGTCAACTGTGCGAACTGTGAGGTTACCTCCCCCACTGCAACAGCCATCTCGGCTCGCGAAAAATCCTGGTGCAACTGAGTTTGCCTGGTAATAAGCGCCGTTGAATGGGCTACCTTTCTGCTCAAGGCATCAGCTACCACGTTTGCCTTACCTGGATGGTATAAGATCTCACAATCATAGTCCTTCACCAACTCCAGCCACCTATGTTGCCTTATATTCAACTCCTTCTGGGTGAAAAAGTATTTGAAACTCTTGTGGTCGATGAAGATCTGTGTCTTTTCCCCATACAGATAATGTTTTCAAATCTTCAGTGCAAAAACCACTGCTGCTAATTCAAGATCATGGGTGGGATAATTCTGCTCATGAACTTTCAACTGACGAGACGCATAAGCAACTACTTTCCCGTGCTGCATCAACACACAACCCAACCCTTTCTTTAAGGCATCACTATAAATCATAAAGCCTCATGAACCATCCGGCACTGTCAAGACAGGCGTAGTAACAAGTTTCTGCTTCAGCTTCTGAAAACTGCACGGAACTCTCTTCCTGGTCAATTGAGTCAAAGGAGAAGCGATTTGGGAAAAATCCTCCACAAAACGTCGGTAATAACCCGCTAAACCCAAGAAGCTACGAACCTCTGTAACAATAGAAGGTCGAGGCAAACTGGTAACTGCTTCAATCTTGGCAGGATCCACTGAAACTCCTTCTCTAGATACGACATGACCAAGGAAAGATACCTGCTTCAGCCAAAATTCGCACTTGGAAAACTTGGCATAAAGCTCATTCAATCTGAGAGTCTCTAAAACCTTCCTCAAATGCTTGTCAAACGATGATAACCATAATTCTGCTGCCAATGGGTCTTTCAGTGACCTATCAAACGTTGCAGGATCATACTTTCGAAAATCTCTTTGGTGCTTTGCCTCTGCCGACAGGCGGTCCGACAGGTCCCTCAGGTACTAGTGGTGCAGCCTGATCTGGGACAGGTGCAGTCGAGACAGGTGCGGCTGGTTGAAACTGTGCCAAAGCTGCCGCCACGATCGTTGCAAAAGTTTGTCCCAACTGAGCTGTAAAAGCAGCCAGGTCGACTTGTGTAACAAATGTGGTGGGGTCCACAGCTGTCTCGGCAGGTTAACCTCGACCTGCTCCTGTCTACCCCGTCCATCCCATCCACCTCTTCTAGCACCCCGACACGATGGCATTTCCTAAAACCATCACCACGTCATAAGAAACAAGATCTACAAATAATCCATAAAATTTCTAGTTTACAAACAATAAATAAGCATAATTAAAAGCTTACTCAAGAAAACGTACCTGGCGAGAACAAGTGAACCATGGTGACCATAGGGACCAAGACCATAAACTTACATCATAAGTCAGTCTAGAGAACCTAAAACCTAGGCTCTCATACCAAGTGTAACGCCCCAAGTTTTCCAAGTCCAACCGGGCTGTTACTTAATTAAAACCTTTAAAATATTTTTAAAAGACGAACATAAACGAAAAAAATACTTTTATTTTAAACAAAAACATTTAAAAGGTCAACAAAACGAGTACTTAACCAAAGTAAAGAAAAAGAAAGGTACCTAAACGGGATCCCTAAAAATAGTTTTGTAAACCAAATAGTTACGACAAGTAAAAATAAAACAGCTTAACCTTAAAAAAAAGCCAAAATATCGTAAGCAAAAGCAAAAAGGTCTCCTGGTCCTTCCTAGTATGGTCACTGATTCTACTTGTCTCTCGCCGGTCTCTTCTTACCTCTGCCCGAAATAAAACATAGAATGGATAAGTATAAAATATACCCAGTAAGGAACCCACTACTGATCCCACTAGGTGACCGTTAACTGCCCCTAAAGACTTGTACTTTACGACACACAATCAGGTGGTTGAGTAAAGACAGACATGTCGGTACAAATCGCAACACAGGCTTGTTAACCGACCCTGCCACAGCAAATCGACACATAGGCTTGCTAACAGAACGGATACGTCAGAACAATTCGCCACACAACCTTGTTAACCGACCTTCAGAAACAAATTCGCCATAGAGGCTTGTAACTGGCCTTGTCAGAGCATATCGCCACACAGGCTTGCTAACTGACTCATTATCGTTCTACCACCAGAGTACAAAATTCATTAGGTAAAGTTAACAGAAACTGTAACCAATAAATCAAATCTATAACATTGTGATCACAATAACCAAATAATTCTCATGCAGCAGATAACACAGATACGAAGTATAACGGGTCATGCATAATCCATACAAAAATATATTAAAAAACTCGAAGTTAACACCAGAATGCAGACACACTAACCATCTTCCACACCTTATTCACCAAGGCCCTTGATTCGATAGAAGTATTCCTTATCTAAATTCACAAAAATTCCCTTAGGTGAAGTAGCTTCCAGTAGACCCTAAACACACAAGAACTTTAATTAATAATTTCTTTCCATAAAGAATTATTAATTAATTTTAACCATCAATAGCGACTTCCAAACTCACCAACCAAGACGATCGCACCAGAAACGCCCCCGAAAGAATCTTCAATTTGAACCTTCAAACAATAAAAGAATATCCAATTAATCCAAGAAAATTTTTCAATTAAAACTCCATTGGGCACTCTAAAACCCAATTTGAATTCTTCCCAAACCTTACTAAACAACCAACAAACAACAGTGGCAGCGGTGACATGAAGCGACAGAAGGTGGCTTTGCTTAGGAAGGCAGCTCGGCTTAGCTTGTCTCACGCTTGGCTCGACTCAGCTTCACTGCTCGACTTGCAGATCCGAACGTTGCAAGTGGCTCGGCTTTCTGACTGGCACGCGGACAGAGTGTCGGCTTCGCAGCTTGCAGCTCGAAAGACGATGAGGGATTGACGCGGATCAACCACGCGTGGCTGATGGCTTACTCGGCTCAGCGTCGGGTCTGCACAGACTTGCACGAGGCTTCCATGGCGCCAACGTCGTCTGAGCTTCGACTTTGACGTGGACTCTCCGACGAGGCTGAGCGACGATCGATGCGACGGTGGTACACGACGGTGAGATGAGAGGGAGGGGCGACTAGGGTTTCCTTCAAGAGAGGATTGGAGAAGATGGATGGGACACACACTTCTCCATGTGCTTTTAAATAAAGTAATAATAATAATATTAATATTAATATATATTATTACTATTATTATTTTTCTCCCAATCCTTTTCCAAATTTCCACACTTTCCTCTTTCCTGATTAAATTCCTATACCTCACTCCTCATTAAATTCTCTTTTCTTTTCTCCAACCACAAACAAACAAACCACAACAATCAAAATCATTCCCACAACTAAACCCAAATTAAACATCCCAAAATTACAATTTACCAAACATGAATAAGATAATTGATAAATAAAGTTTACAAATTACTTTAAAATTTAGGATGATACAGCTGCCCTCCCTCGCGTCGCAAGCCGTCCACGTTTCCCCGCTTTCACACGCCAGATCTGCCGCCGCTTGCATCGCGCCATGCCGCCACGCCTTCTCACGCTGCCAGATCTCCCGCTCGTTTGCATGTTCGTGATGCCGTGCCAGTTTGTGCCTCACGTCGCACCTCCTTATGCAGCTGTGCAAGCCTCGACTCAACAGATTCGCACGTTCGGGCCGCGTGTCTCAGATCTGCCAATTCGTGAGCCGTCTGCCCCACGCTGCACCACCACGTGCAAGATCCAGCGCCATCTGCCACGCGTCATGCCGCCGCGAGCAGATTTAACGATACTGCTTTGCGTCGCAATCGCTGCCACGATTTTTGCTTTTTTGTTTTGACTGATGGTGCCGTCGAGTTCTTCTGTTTTTCTTAGAGGTTTGGGTTAGTGCGGTAAGAGTCTCATAAATTGATCTTTTGGAGATTTTGTTACTCTTTATCGTCATGATTGGAATGTCGTTGGATTAATTTAGGTACTTCGCGTTCTTAAAGGAACAAATCGTTGGATTAATTGTAGCATCGGTTGGGCGTTGTTCCTTGGATTTCGAGCAATCCTTGGGTAAGTTTGATTCAAGACTATGGGCCCTTGTCATTCTTAGTTTAGCTAAGTTGGTTAATAATATATACTCTTATGTTTAGGGTGTTTTTTGAGGACTTTTGGGAGCAATTCTACCTTCTGAACAATTTGGAGGTAAGGAGTTCCTACCGACTTGCAACCCAACTCATGGAGAGTATGAGTTTTTAAGTTAATATGATATTTGTATGTGTTTTCTTAATCTGTGGTATTACTAATGTGTGTAATATTTTGAAAAGTATAGTTGTATGTGAGTGGGATTGCATAACTGAACTATACTGGAATATTGTTATGGTGCATAATGTTTGGACTGTGATATCTACGTTATATATGCTTTGTGGTCTTTGTAACGTAGGTATAGACGTCAACATGTAGATTGATTGGATTGTGGTATCTACGTTATATATGCTTTGTGGTCTTTTTAACGTAGGTAGAGACGTCGACATGTAGAATGACTGGACTGTGGTATCTACGTTATATATGCTTTGTGGTCTTTGTAACGTAGGTATAGACGTCGACATGTAGAATGACTGGAGTGTGATATCTGCGTTATATATGTTGTGTTGTCTTTGTAACATTGGTATAGACGTCGACATGTAGAATGACTTGACTGTGGTATCTACGTTATATATGCTTTATGGTCTTTGTAACGTACGTATAAACGTCAACATGTAGAATGATTGGGGTGTGATATCTGCATTATATATGATGTGTGGTCTTTGTAACTTAGGTGTAGACGTCGACATGTAGAATGACTGGACTGTTGTATCTACGTTATATATGTTGTTTGGTCTTTGTAACGTAGGTATAGACGTCGTCATGTAGAAATATTGAACTGAGACATCTGTGTCATATATGTTGTGTGGTCTTTGTAACGTAGGTATAACGGTCGTTATGTATATGGTTGGAAGAATGACCCCTATGTTATATATGTTGTGTGGACTTTGTAACAAAGTGTAGAATTGTCGAGATGTTTAATGACTGACGCTATGGTATCAATGTTATACATGTTGTGTGGTCTTTCTAACATGTAGTATAGTCGTTATAATTACATTAAGACTAGCACGATGCTGCCTTGGATATATATGCTGTGTGGACTTTGTATCTTATTGTATAGCTAGTTTTGTGCCTAATATTTAATATGACTATCGGCTAGTATTGTGTGTTGGGCTAGGGTAGATGTTGTTTCTGTCTATGAGCCACTTGTTGTACTTTGTAGTGAGACGGGTTCCCACTGCAAGGCACGCGACCCGATGATACACTACGGTGATATGCATGTGTTCGCACCGTTGTTTTTCTAGGTTGACCCTTTGTGTTTCGGCTGATACGGGCTTCCTTAGTGAATTATTTCTGTGTGAAACAAGGTACTGACTTAATGGGAAAGAACAGTTACCTAGTAGAGCCAGTAGAGAGTTCCTTACTGGGTATATTTATATACTCACCCGTCTGTGTTTTCTATTTTTCAGGCAGAGGTAAAGGAAGGCTGGCGAGGGACAAGAAATACCAGTGACCACGCCACAGGGACCACATGGATGTTGCTTTCGCGTTTGTGTCTTATGTTTTTTCTGAAACTTTATGGATTTGTATTACCTTGTTAAATTTGAGTTTTCTTTGAGGTTTCAATTTAGGAAAAAGTGAGATTCTGTCAGTGTTGTTTTCAGGATTTTGATTACTATACTTATAACTTTTGATTTACCTCCATAGCTTGTTCTAATTTGTTTTAAATTGAAAGGAGTCGTTTTTTGTTATCGTTGATTTCTAAATGTTTTCTTTTATGGTTTTTTTTATTTAGTAACGACCCATTTTTGTTTCTGGAATTTTGGGGCGTTACAGTTGGTATCAGAGTCTAAGTTTTAGGTTCTGTAGACTGACTTATGGAGTAAGTCTATGGTTTGGATCCCTATAGTCACTGTGGTCCTCTGTCCCCCCCAAGTACGCTTTTTGTTTAAAGCTGTTTGTTACACTTGTAAACTGCTGAGTGAACTAATTTGACATGGATTCTTCTTTTTTTATTAAGCTTCTAAGGGTGCGTTATTTCTTTTAGGAAATGGCGCCATGTAGAGGTGCCAGAAGAGGTGGACGGGGTGGACGAGGAGCAGGTCAAGGACAACCTGCTGCGCCGGCTGTAGACCCCGCCGCAACTATCACACAAGTCGATTTGGCTACTCTGACGGCTCAGATAGAGCAACGAATTGCTTTGGCTGATGCTTTGAGCAGGAAGGTAGCTCATTCAGCAGCTCTCATCACCAGACAGACTCAGCTGCATCAGAATTTTAAGCGAGCTGAGATTGCGGTTGAAGTAAGGGAAGTCCCCTCACAGTTGGCAAAGTTGACAGTGCAACCGACGTTGAGACAGAAGATTATTGATGCTCAAAGTGGAGACCAATACTTGAGTAGGAAGCGACACCTAGTTGTGACAGGGCAAGTTGTAAGATTTTTTGTATCCTCTGATGGTGGGCTACTGTTTGAGGACGCTTGTGCGTTCCAGCAGATAGTGATGTTAAGTATGAGTTGTTGTCTGAAGCTCATAGTTCTCCGTTCTCTATGCATCCTGCTCGTACCAAGATGTACCAAGATTTGAAACACTTTTATTGGTGGCCTAACATGAAGAGAGAAGTAGCAGACTTTGTTAGCAAGTGTCTGATGTGTCAGCAGGTGAAGCACCAAGGCAAAAGCCAGTCGGTTTGCTACAGCCTCTTGGAGTTCCAGAGTGGAAATGGGAGAATGTGTCGATGGACTTTATTAGAGAGTTGCCTAGGACAGCGAAGGGTCACACTGTAATTTGGGTTATTGTGGATAGACACTAAATCAACACATTTTTTACCAGGAAAGACTACGTATACAGTGAACAAGTGGGCGCAGCTGTACTTGAAAGAAGTGGTGAGAATGCATGGAATTTTCGTGTCGATTGTTTCAGACAGGGATGCTCGTTTCACCTCTAATTTCTGTAGAAGTCTTCAGAATCTTTGGACACACGGTGGGATTTCAGTACAGCTTTTCACCCACAGACTGATGGTCAAATTGAACGTTTGAGCTACACGTTGGAGGATATGCTGCTAGCATGTGCTTTGGAGTTTTCAGGAAGTTGGGACTCTCCCTTGCACTTGATGGAGTTTGCTTATAACAACAGTTACCAGGATGCCATTGGCATGGCGCTGTTTTAGGCCTTGTATGGTAAGTGTTACAGGTCTCCTGTGTGCTGGGGTGAGGTTGGTGAGCAACGATTGGTTGATCCTGAGTTAGTGTAGTCCACTAACAAGGTCATTCAGCAGATTAAGGCGTGCATGAAATCCGCTCAAAGTAGACAGAAGAGCTATGCTGATGTGAGACGGAAAGATCTTGAATTCGTCGTAGGAGATCAAGTGTTTCTGAAAGTAGCACCCATGAAAGGCATTTTGAGATTCGCAAAGAAAGGGAACTTATGCCCTCGTTTTATTGGACCGTTTGAGATCCTTCAGAGAATTGGTCCTGTGGCATATCGTTAGCGTTGACGCCGGGCCAATTCGCACCACACGTCGCACCCCCTCACGCAGCCGCGCAAGCCTCGACGCACCAGATCTACACGTCCAGACCGCACGTCAGAGATTTTCCAAACCGTGAGCCATTTGCCCACGTCGCGCTGCCACGTGCAAGATCCAACGCCATCTGCCCCGCGCCGTGCCGTCGCGAGCAGATTTGATGCTGCTGCTTTGTAGTCGCAACTGCTGCCACCGCCTTCTCTTTACTGTTTTGAGTCACGGTGCCGTCGAGTTCCGTCGCCTTTCTTGGAGGTTTCGGTAAGTGCCATAAGAGTCTCATAAATTTATATTTTGGAGATTTTGTTACTCTTTATTGTTATGATTGAAATGTCGTTGGATTAATTTAGGTACTTAGCGTTCTTGGAGGAACGAATCATTGGATTAATTGTATCATCGGTTGGGTGTTGTTCGTTGGATTTCAAGCAATCCTTGGGTAAGTTTGATTCAAGACTTAGGGTTCTTGTCATTCTTAGTTTAGCTAAGATGGTTAATTATTCGTACTCTTATGTTTAGGGTGTTTTTCGAGGACTTTTTGGAGCAATTCTACCTTCTGAACAATTTGGAGTTAAGGAGTTCCTACCAACTTGCGACCAAACTCATGGAGAGTCTGAGTTTTTAAGTTAATATAATATTTGTATGTGTTTTCTTAATCTGTGGTATTACTGATGTGTGTAATATTTTGAAAAGTATAGTTGTATGTGAGTGGGACTGCATAACTGAACAATACTGGAATATTGTTATGGTGCAAAATATTTGGGCTGTGATATCTACGTTATATATGGTTTGTGGTCTTTGTAACGTAGGTATAGACGTCGATGTGTAAAATGACTAGATTGTGGTATCTACGTTATTTATGCTTTGTTATCTTTGTAACGTAGCTATAGACGTCGACGTGTAGAACGATTGGACTGTGTTATCTACGTTATATATGTTTTGTGGTCTTTGTAACGTAGGTATAGACGTCGACATGTAGAATGACTAGAGTGTGATATCTGCGTTATATATCTTGTGTGGTCTTTGTAATGTAGGTATAGACGTCGACATGTAGAATGATTTGACTGTGGTATCTATGTTATATGTGCTTTATGGTTTTTGTAACGTAAGTATAGACGTCGACATGTAGAATGATTTGAGTGTGATATCTGCGTTATATATGATGTGTGGTCCTTGTAACATAGGTATAGCGTCGACATGTAGAATGACTGGACTGTTGTATCTACGTTATATATGTTGTGTGGTCTTTCTAACGTAGGTATAGACGTCGTCATGTAGAAATATTGGACTGAGATATCTGCGTTATATATATTGTGTGGTCTTTGTAACGTAGGTATAAAGGTCGTTATGTATATGGTTGGGACAATGATCCCTATGTTATACATGCTATGTGGACTTTGTAACAAAAGGTAGAATTGTTGTGATGCTTAACGACTTAAGCTATCTATACATGTTATACATGTTGTGCGGACTTTGTAACATGTAGTATATTCGTTATAATTACATTAAGACTAGCACGATGCTACCTTGGATATATACGCAGTGTGGACTTTGTATTTTATGGTATAGCTAGTTTTGAGCCTAATAGCTAGTATGAGTACCGACTATTATTGTGTGTTGGGCTAGGGTAGATGTTGTTTATGTCTATGAGCCACTTGTTGTACTCTGTAGTGGAACGGGTTCGCTACTGCGTGGCATGCGACCCGGCGATACACTAAGCTGCTATGCATGTGTTCCCACCGTTGTTTTTCTAGATTGACCCTTTGTGTTTCCTTAGTGAATTATTACTGTGTGTAACAGGGTACTAACTTAATGGAAAACAACAGTTACCTAGTAAAGCCAGTAGAGAGTTTCTTACTAGGTATATTTTTATACTTACTCGTCTGTGTTTTCTATTTTTCAGGCAAAGGTAAAGGAAGGCTGGCGGGAGAGAAGAAAGACCAGTGACCACGCCACAGAGACCACATGGATGTTGCTTTCGCGTTTGTGTCTTATGCTTTTTCTGAAACTTTATGGATTTGTATTACCTTGTTAAATTTTAGTTTTCTTTGATGTTTTAATTTTGGAAAAAGTAGGATCCCGTCAGTGTCGTTTTCAGGATTTTGATTACCATATTTGTAACTTTTGATTTACCTCCATAGCTTGTTTTAGTTTGTTTTAAATTGAAAGGAGTCGTTTTTCGTCATCATTGGTTTCTAAATGGTTTCTTTAATGGAATTTTGATTTAGTAACGACCCATTTTTGTTTTCAGAAATTTGGGGCGTTACACTTAAATTGAAACTATAGGTTATATGAGAGATATTCATTTAAATATGATTTAAATGAAAGATTTATTTAATTAATTTTAATTTAATTTAATTTAATTAATATGTGTATTAATTTAATTTAATTCAATTATAATTTTAATTTAATTCAATTTTAATTTTAATTTAATTCAATTTTAAATTAAAAATAAATAACTCTCATAGAGAGTTATTATTTTCGGAAACGTGGGATGCTCCCACGTTTTCTCAGTTTTTCTCCAACCTTTCCTTCTTCACGATGAAGAAGGAAAAGGGCAGATTGTTCTGCGTAGAGGGTCTGTTTGTGGAAATAACTTACGAATTGCAGAAGGTTTACAGAGAAAAAAAATCTCTCTACTTTTCCTTTAAAATTTTCACAGAAAAATCTTAATTTGTTCCCACAAGCCAAACCACAATTATTGGGAGAATAGAATTCAGAGACGACAACAAGAGTAAGTGTAACATCCCAAATTTTTAAGGTAATTTGAAATTTTTATTTATCAATTATCTTTTTGTTTGTTGGTAAATTTTAATTTTGGAATGCTATGTTGGATTTAAATTTTGGAGTTAATTGTTGAAATAATTTTATTATTTGGTTGTGTTTTGGTTTTATTTGAGTTGGAAAAAAAGAAAAGAGAATATAATGAGGAGAGAGGGAAAGAAATTTAATGAGGAAAAAGGAAAATGAGGGAATTTGGAGAAGGAAAAGGAAAAAAATAATAATAGTAATATTGTTATTATTATTATTTTATTTAAAGCACATGGGGAAGCGTGCAATTCATCTTCTCCATCTTCTTCCCCATTCCCAAACCCTAGCCGCAGCCGTCACAACTCTCTTCCCTTCTTCGTCAGGTGCCACCAGAGACACCGAGCGACAACGTCACGTCGTCGGCCGTAGCTTTCACGCAGCCGAGAGTCGAGCTGAAGAAGCTGCGTCCTTGCCCGAGCATGTCTCAAGTCGTGCACGCCAGATCTGCATCCCACGAGCCAACGTCGCTTCGTGCAGGCCTGCAGCCAAGTCGATCTCCACGCGTCAGGTACAGCCAAGCATCCCACGAGCCAATCTCTTCGCGCCAGGTTTGTCTTCCCAAGCCGCGTGCAGTTGCGCCTCACTCGAGCGTTCCCTAGCGTGCCAAGCCACGTCAAGCTGAGCTACACCGAGCTGAGCCAAGCCGAGCCGAGCCATTTTCTTGAGCCTTCTGTCGCTTCCTGTCACCGCTGCCACTGCTGTTCGTTGGTTGTTTGGTAAGGTTTGTGAAGAATTTAAATTGAGGTTTTAGAATGTCCAATGGAGTTTGATTTGAGAATTTTCCTTGGATCTATTCGGTTTTCTTTATTGTTGAAGGATCTATTTGAAGATTCAATCGGGGTTATTTATGGTGCAATCGCCTCGGTTTTCATCTTGAGTGGTGAGTTTGGAATTGGTTAAGGAAGGGGTAGAATTAATATTTCTTTTGGGAAGAAATTATTAATTAAAGTTCTTGTGTGTTTAGGGTCAATTGGAGGCTAGTTCAATTAAGGAAATCTCTGTAATTTGAGGTAAGGAATACTTCTACCGAATCCATGCGTTTGGCGTATAAGGTGTGAGAGACGGTTAGTGTAACTGCATTATGGTGTTAACTTCGGGTTTTTGGTTTATATTTTCTATGGATTATGCATGGTCTGTCTTATTACTTATCAGTGTTATCTGCTGCATGAGAATTGTCTGTTGTTGTGATCACAATGTTTTAGACTTGATTTATTTGGTTACGTCTGTGAACTTTACCTAATGAATTTTGTACTTGGTTGGAGAACGATGAGTCAATTAGCAAGCTTGTGTGGCAATTTGCTCTGACAAGGTCAGTTACAAGCCTGTGTGGCGAATTTGTTTTTGACGGTCGGATAATAAGCCTACGTGGCAAATTGTTCCGACGTATTCGTTCTAGAACGATGAGTCACCTAGCAAGCCTATGTGGCGAATTGCTCTGACAAGGCCAGTTACAAGCCTGTGTGGTGAATTTGTTCCTGAAGGTCGGTTAACAAGCCTGTGTGGCAAATTGTTCCGACGTTCCGTTCTAAGGGCAAGCCTATGTGGTAATTTGCTTTGACAGGGTCGGTTAATCGGCCTGTGTGGCGATCTGTTCCAACATATTTGTCTATACTCAACCACCCGACTGTGTGTCGTAAAGTACAAGTCATTAGGGGAGTTAACAGTCACCCAGTGGAGTCAGTAGTGGGTTGCTTACTGGGTATATTTTATACTCATCCTTTCTACGTTTCATTTCAGGCAAAGGTAAGAAGGGATCGACGAGGGACAAGTAGAACCAGTGACCATATCTGGAAGGACCAGAAGACCCTTTTTGCTTCCGCTTACGACATTTTGCCAAATGTTTTCTTTAGTGTTAAACTGTTTATTTTTACTTATCATAATGATTTTGGTTTAGAAAACTATTTTAGGGATCCCGTTTAGATATTTTTCTTTTCAATTATTTGGTTGATTGATCATTTTGAAAATCTTTTATTGTTTATTTTAGATTAAATAAAAGTATTTGTTTCGTTTTATTTTCATCTTTTAAAATTGATTTTAATGGTTTTAGTTAAGTAACGACCTCGGACTAAGGTTGAATTGTCGGGGCGTTACAGTAAGTTTTTTATTTCTTCTGCAATTTTTGTTTAAAAAATCATTCTTAGCCTATATTGTTTCTGTAATTTCTTTTCCAATGTATTAGTATTTTAAATTTTCTAAATTAAAATTGTGAATGGTCTGTAATTCTTTCGTTGCGATGGGTTTTTATCCCATCAATTGGTATCAGAGCCATCTCGATTTTATGTGAGAATTTTAAAATTTTCATTGGTTTTATGGTGGGTATTGCATTATGAATGTTAAGTTCTTGCAATTAAATGTTTACCGTAATTTTTGGCCAAAGATTTACAGTTTTTTATATGATCAAATGTAAAGGCCCTTGTGTTTTTGGGCTGTTTCTGTAAATCTTGTATTTTTTAATTTCCTATATGGATTCGTGGTATATTTCTGAGAAAATCTGTAACGCCCCGGATTTTCAACCTTAACCCAAGGTCGTTACTTAAGTAAAAATCATGAAAACCATTTTAAAGACGAAGGCAAATCAAAATAAATACTTTAATTTAATCCAAATAAAATAATAAAAGATTTCAAA
>JBBPDJ010033176.1:0-16913 GCA_037974625.1 Cucumis cinereus | reverse complement strand
GTGCCATTAAATTTGAACTTGGACTTAGTGTACCTTGAAGATTTTCTTTGGAGTCGCCTTTCTATCTTGATGGCAACATGCACCATTTCTTCTAAGTCCTCACAGGTTGAATTTCTTCTCGATCAGCAAGCATATCGGCAATTGTCTCATTAAGTCCATTGTAGAATCGATCCATGGTAGTTTCCTCTTTCTCATATATGTTAGCCTTCTAAAGTAGTAACAACAATTCCTCATAGTAAGTGTTCACACTTTTGTTCCCCTGGCGTAACGCCTGAAGTCGTTGTGGACAATCTCTCCTTACTTCAGGTTTCTCTCTAGCTTGAAACTTTTGTTCCATTTTATCGAACCTCGCATTGATTAAGGTTTTCAAGCGATACATAACTTCCTCATTGAGCCTTCCTTGTAACTGCCCCTGTGGAGCATATTCATCGCCTGCCATTGTTGCAAAACAAAAATAGGTGAAAGAAAACTGGACCTCACAGTCACTCCCTCACATGTTTTTCCTCGATAGATGATGTTCACTCGTATTTACACTCAAATTGTATCTCTCTCGCAAATATGAACTCTTTGGGTGATAGCCAAGATTTTGCAACCAAGTTCAGAAGAGCAAGCCAACAACAAACAAAACAAGAATGCCTGTAAAGTGTCCAACTCAAGCAAATAACCAGTTCAATGCAACAAAAATGAAAACTAGAAACCAAGAACCTAATGTTCGAGATTCAACAAACTGACAAAAAATGATATTTATAATTAAGAATCTAATATTCAAATTTCAAGAATTATACAACATGAACAAAGAAAAGCAAACTACTAGACAAAATAATGATAAAAAGAAACAAAAAATTAAGAATAAAATCCAACAACACTAATTTTACCCAAAACTCAATTCAAAACGTTAACCAAATGCCCTCTAGAAACTATTAATTTTCTTATGAAACTTAAACAGTTTAAAACCTATGAAAATTGAGCAGCTTAATTTGACGTGCCTATCTGAGATGCTTAAAAAAAATTTAAAACTTCCTCCGTATATACCGTCGCACTTTTTTTCATTTTTTTCCCCTTTTTCCTTTAGTTCACATGCAATAAACTTTTTTTCTTCTTTTGTTTTTTTTCCTTCTTCTTCCTACGGCAAGAGGTAGTTTCCTTTCTTTCTTTTTTTTTTTTTTGGGTTCTTCCTCTTACTGTACAACAGTAACGATTTTTTTTTTAAAATTCAATAAAAAAACAAAACAAATTAAAAACAAGATTCAAACCACAAAAACAATTCAACAGATACCCAATCTAGAGCCTAGGTTCTAATACAAAATTGTATGAAAATCCTAGAATTTGTAAATTAGGAACCCAATTTTTCTAATAACAAATTCTAAAATCCTCAAATTAATTTGACAAAAATCCAAAGAAATGGATTAGATTTGGATTACAATTTTATCGAAGACCAAGAGATAAGGAGAACTAGTTCCTCACTCCAAGTTCGAACACTCCACAAACAAGGTGATCAAACTTACTTGAATGTTCTTAGCTTGCAACCCTAAATCAAAAATTGAAAAAAGGCGGCGATGAGACTCTGTTATCTACCAAAGAATTTTCATTCAAAGAAAACTCTAAAACTTTAATTATCAAAAACTCTACCTAAAACAACCTAAATGCGAGACTTAAATAGCCTCTCAATAAAGGTTAGAGGAGGTTCCATTTGCTCTATTTTCATATAGCTGACGGTGTGTGCCCATCCAACTCACCCTCTAAGCGCCCTAGTTCATTGGAAAAAGACTAAATTATCTCTTTTTAAATGTTATTAAAAAGAAAAGGATAGAATTGAAAAAAGATACAATTGAAAAATGTTAAAAATACATCATAATTATTAATAAAGTCTAATTAATAATTTGATGCTTGGTCGGTTCATATCAACTTGGCTCACTAATACTATTGCAAGTATGAGCATACGATAGATTTAATATCGTAGCACCACAAATTGCATTACAGACCCCGATTGATCGCCCACTGAGCTTCATGTACTATTTTATTATAAATTTATTTTTAATAATTTACTATAATCAAATATTTTTATAACTTATTACTATTTGATAAAAATAAGTAGATGGAGTGGTGTCCTACCACCATCTAAACAACCAGCGAATATGTTGTTAACATATAGACAGATATTTGACCGACTGATGCACACTCAGGTATGATAATATATCTAAATGAATCATGCATTTTTTTTATTGGCTGCTTATGTTTGTTATACTTTTTTGTTTTACATCTTAATTGGACACCATGCACACATGATATGATGAACTTACTACCAGCACGATGTCATGATATTAACAAATTTAGACGAACTTTGGCTCTCTGATATGCTTTCATATCTTGTTTAAAACGTACATAAGTACTCAGTGGAACGCGACTTACCATATCTGAGTTAAATGTGTGATCAAACTTTAGTAGATGTAGAATAAATTATTCAGCAGACAAAACGACTCAATGCTGCAGACATAGATCTAAGACGTATTGGACGTAGACAACGACGACAAGGCGAGATGTTGCAGAGGGAGATGTGGATCATGCTTAATTGTAATTCATATTTGTTATTCATATGAACTTCATGGTTAGATTAAAAGTTATATGGAATTGTATTCTCAGTAATTTTTTTTAGGAGTTTATGGTTTGGAACGAATGAGGATTTAAAAAAACAAAGTTACATGATTTGAGAATTTTTATAAAAGTTGTTTACATTTTTTTTTAGATTTTTTTGAAGAGGGTGATTAAGAAAGGGACTAAAGTTACATAATTTAAAAGTTTTTATAATGTGAAGTTAAGAAGATTTGTTGAAGAGAAAGAAGTCATTGCTTAATTTAATTTAGAATTTAAGAAATGAATTGAATGAAAAAAAAAGAATAAAATAGAAAAAAAAGCAAAAGAAAAAAGGTGTGGAATTAAGATTAAGAAAATGGGAATAATGGGAAGAAATGTTTAAAATGAAGTAAGAGAATGGAGAAGAGGGAAGACAAATGAAGCAAATTAAAATACTTTTAATTTAGAACCTAGAAAATGTAATAAATGAAAAAATGAAGAGTGAAAAATAGAAAAAAAAAAAGCAAAAAAAGAAAAAAAAATGGAATAAAGATTAAGAAAATGGAAATAATGAGAGAGAAAGGTTAAAAATGGAGTAAGGGAATGGAGAGAGAGGAGGGAAATGAAATCTTTTTGTTTTAATTATTAATTTATATTTAAATAGCGGAGTCGTGTACCTGATACACGACTCCAGTCATCTGGTCAATCGCTTTTAAGTCACGTGAGACGTGACTCGACAAATAGAAGTCGGTACACGACTTCCCTCAATAGTAAAAGTACCTTATTTTTTACAATAGTTTGAAGATCAACCTTAGTGAAGAATTTGAATTTGAATTCGAATTTGAGTCATTCACACGTACTCCAATCAAATACAACTTCTCCAAATCCAAATACAAGGTGTTTGTATACATCTGGTTGCTCCATTTTTTTCAAATACAATATATTTGTTTTTTTAGTCCCATGGTATTTGTGGAACTTAGAATTAAGGGAACTAATAATTATTTTAGATGATTATATTGAATTTTGTTGTTTCAGCTTTTATATACTATATACATATATTTTTGGTTTTTTTGTACGGATGGCCCATTTTCAGAGGCCCATTCGAATTTTGGCCCAAAAATTAAAAATTAAAAGTGAATAAAAAATGACATTCTGATTACGTCAACACCCTTTGAGTTTACCTTTTGTCCCTAATTTTAGTACGCACGTCCCAGTGCCACTCAATGCACGTTACACGTTTACTCGATGCACGCTGCTCGTCTACTCGATTACTCGATCCGAAAGTCAACCAATAAATTGATATTTGACTACTCGATGCACGTTGCACGTCATATACGTTACACGTTTCTCGCTATTCTCGATGCACGTTACCTTTGAAGTCTATACCTGCAATTTTGGGAAAATTCCTGAAATGGGTACAATCCAGTCTTATAAATTTAATGAAAAGTCAGTTTGCAAAATAAACTACTCTTTTTTTTTCTAACACTTAAAAAATTTTATTTTTTCTCCTAAAAAATTTCAACAAAAAAGAAAACAAAACTCATAGCTACTCATAGCATATCACAAGCGATTTCCTTTGAAGACATCGTTTTGTAGGAATTTGTTCAAGTCAATCACGTAAGCTGCACTCAAACTCTAGTTTTGGATACTTACTAGCTTATACAATAATCAGTTTTATGTATGAGTTGGTCAAATATATTAGAACGAGTGTCTTTCATTCAGGGCTTAGTAGGTGTTACCTGGTAACTTTTTTTGCATGTCATCTAAGCTTAGAGGTGTAGCTATAATGAAGCAACAAAATACATTTGTCGAGAATCTTCCAATGTGCATCGAGTATATCGAGTAACGTGTAACTTGTAGCGTGTATCGTGTAGCTTGCATCAAGTAGTGTGTATCGTGTATTTTACAGAATAATGAATGTTTTTAGTAGAATATTTCAGCTGATTTATTATGTTTTCTTGTCTTCTTGGATGGAAAAGAGGTATATATTCATCCAATTTGGCAGTACATGAGATGAGGAGAACAAAGCTACAGTAAAAGTCGCCAGAAGGGTGTTGAAGTGGATTCTACAATCACATATGCATTTAAAGAATTGATATACAAAGTGTCCAAGTGCAGTGCATTAGAATACAATCTAGTTATCCGGGTTAAATACCGTACGAACGTAGAGGCCCCTATTGTATTAGTGGAGAATGATGATGACGTTCTATTCTTGCTTTATGAATATACCCACAACAAACTGCCGATATATGTAAGTGTTGAGAAGATCTATCAAGAAAGGATAGGGTTATTTCCAACAGCAATCTTTCTAGATAACATAGAAAACACATGACAGTATTATGATGACAACGGTACTGGTGCTGAGACCGTATCATGTACTCATGATGCTATAAACACTCATGTAGTGGACAGTTTGGAGTCAGTAATGGACAATAGAAGTGTGCAAAAACCGAGAAAAACTGACGAATCGGATCGAACCGAACCAAATCGATTGGTTCGATTTAGTTTTATTAAAAAATGTGGAACCACTGGTTCACTGAGGAGCAAAATCTAGAGATTCGGTTGAATTCTCAATTCATCACCTAAAAAAATCAAGGAGAATCGAACCGAACCGTCAATATTTATATTGATAAATATATACTAATTCACATATACTAAAGCCTAGCCCAAACAATTTTATCATTATTCTTTTCTTTAGGCTCATGCCTAATTTAAAATGATAAAATTAAACTTTTAAAAAAGCCCTAATTTAACAATCCTACTCACGTCTCACACCTCACCCTCACCCTCACCCTCCCTCTGTTCAAGACACCAAGTCCGTCGCTGCCCTTAACCTTCCTTCAACTCCAGGTCAGCCACAACCATATTTGTTTCTCTTTTTCATGTATGTCGTTGCAAGCTTCCAGTTCCATCTCTGATCTTCATTCTTTATTTTCCTTTCTTTTCGTCATTCACACGCTTCCAGTTCCATCTCTTACGCTTTCGACTCCATCTCTGATCTTTATCTTCTATCTCTATTCTTCATTTTCTTTCCTTTTTGTGCACGCTTCCGACTCCATGTTGTGTCCTCTTAGTCCCACATTTCCTACTTCATCTTCAATCTCCAAACATAAAGGTTCAAAGATGGAAGTTGTAACGAAGCAAAGAGAAAAAGAATGCAGAAGCCCGTGAGGAATTGTTTTTAGAAAAAAATTGAAAAAATGGTTTGAAACCAAATCGAACCAACCTGAATCAAATCAAGTTGGTTCGGTTCAACAACCAAAATCGATGGAACTTAGTTCTCAACGATTCCACATATACGTAAATCGAGGGGTTCAATTCGATCATTGGTTGACTCAAAATCGGACCAATCAAATCGTGCACGTCTCTAGTAGACAGATTGAAGAATAATCAACTAGTTTGGGTCATACTTGTCAGACTGAATCCCCTACTCCTAACGTGCCTTCAAGTAGTGGTTGTGAACTTGGTAATCCAACCATCCGCTGAATCAAACTTGGACACAAACGTTTATAAGGGACAAATTTTCTTAAGCAAAAGTGACATTAAAATGAGGTTGTTATTGTTAGTTATCAAGAACAACTTCGAGATGCGAGTTCAAAAATCTAACAAAGACTTGTATAGTGTGTGATTTATACATCCTTCTTGCAAATGAGATGTTCGAGCAACTAGAACGAAAGAGTGTGACATATTCATGTAACTAAGTGTACGACTGAACACATGTGTTCAGTTGAGGTGTTGAATCACGATCACAGACAAACGAGTGCATTTGTCATTGGACATTTAATTAAAGATAAGTGTGGAGTTGGTCGTGGTGATTGCCTCCGTTATATCATAGACAACATGCATCAACAATTTGGAGTGAATATCAGTTATGACAAGACGTGACGCCTAGGGATACTGTCTTCGCCCTTGCAAGGAGGACTTCAAAGAAATCATATGCATTGTTGCATGCGTACGAGAAAGCTTTAAAGATAAAAAATTTTGAGACCATATTTGAGATCAAGCTTGAGGATAACGTATACTTCAAGTACGTGTTTATGGCATTGAGTTTGAGCTTGCGAGGATTTAGTTCTTGTTGTCCTATTAATATTGTGGATGGTACCCATTTGAAAGGCAAGTATGGAAGAACCATGTTGGTGGGTGTGGCTATGGATGAAGACAACAGTTTGTACCTGTTGACATACGCCATCGTTGATAGCGAGAACAACAAATCTTAGACGTGGTTCATGTCTCATTTAAAATATGCAATTGATGAATGTCATGATCTAGTTTTTGTTTGAGATCAACATCAGTCCATTTCGAATTCCATTGAAGCGGTATTCCCCATGGCATATCATATTGTACTTACCATTTAGAGAGGAATGAGAAGAAGTACTTCAAGGACGACACAGTTAGAAAAAATTTTCATGGTGCGTCAAGGACATTTTAGAAATCTGAGTTCAAGAGAGTTTGAGAGCAAATCGTCAATTACGATAATGGTTCGCTAGTACGATATTTGGAGGGTGCCGGAGTTAAACGTTGGGCAAAATGTAATCAATATGAAAGACACTATGATAACATGACCAACAATGGAGTCGAGTGTTTCAACTTCATTAACAGTGAAGCTAGAAAACTTCCGATCACAACACTATTGGCACACATTAGAGGTCTCCTGCAAGGGTGGTTCTATCAATGACAAAATACTTGGTCAAAAGCTACATCGTCTCACTCGAAGTATGCTGAGCACTTGATAAAAATTGAGTTCGAGTTGGCTAGACGGTACCGAGTGTTACCAATTGACTGCTACACATTTGAGGTCAAAGATGGTGGCTTAGGCAAAATCGTCGATCTTCACACCAAAGAATATTTGTGCTTACAGTTTCAGTGTTTAGAGATACCATGTTCACATGTTATTGTTGCAACTAGGAACCACTGTGTCAATCCATTCACCCTATGCAGTAGATTGTACAAAATTGAATCATTAATCGTTTCTTACACAGAATCAATCAATCTGATTGGTCATTTTTCTGAATGGAAGAAGCCAGATGGTTATATTGAGGTTAAAATACTTCCACCGAAAAGGATTGTTCGAGTTGGTAGAAGAATGGTGAACCGTATATCATCAATTGGAGAGCGCTTGCATGCTAAGAAGTGTGGACATATGGGCAACCGAGTTACAATAGAAAACGATGCAACGAACTGTTGAACACTGTTGTGCCTCGTAATGTCAAAAGACCATCACAGGCTATACCATCGTCTACAAAGTAGAACTAGTTAGTTGTATATACATGTAAATTCTTGGTCAAGTTGTATACATGCATTGTTAACATCAATTTGTACAATTAAGTATGATCTATATCATGTGAATTCATTATTTTTTTTCTCATTACACGCTACAAGATACTCGTTACATGTTACACGTCACACGTTACACGATGCACGTTACACGTTACATGTTACAAAATGCACGTTACACGTCAAACTAGATGCAAGCAATTCAAACTCGACGTACATCACTCATTTTAAGGTATACGCTGCACATTGTACTCAAATGCTACAAGATACTCGTTGCACGTTACACGTTATACACATTACTCGATGTACACGTTAATCGTTGCGTGCAAACAAGAACCTCCGCATGTATAAAAACAATACATTTATGACCTATAAAATCGTAGAAATTAACACTATTTATTAAATTATCACTATATTCAAACCAAAGGTTAAGTAAAATCGTATAACATACATACATCGCATTCAGTCCACTCGTTATCTATCGTGAGCTCTTTCTCCATGGAGTTGGTACAAAAGAGGACATAACTCTTTAGCTTATTGTGGGGTCCAATATATGGAGCCGTCAATCAATCCATAAATACGTCCATAATGAATTGATCGAGTGCCTATGTTGGATCGTAAGGGACCACTGTGCCTCTTTCAGTGGAGAAATGTCTGGCTCAATACACTTTCCTTCATTCTCTTTGCATGGGTCGATGATGTGTACGATTAAGGTGCTTTCTTTTTCTTACTCGTGTGTCTTGGCTCGTATCTTTCAAACTTAATTTCCATAGAAACCTCAATCTTCGTACTATGTTCCACCATTGCAGATGGTTGAGTCTCCATCTTAATTTTCAACTTCGATCGACGAGGGAATGATATTAACTCTTGATGTAAAAACCTAGCGTTGGTAGGGAAAGGATCTTAATATCGTGAAGTTGTACTGAATTCGGTGGAATGATCGTTAATGGTGTAAGAGGCGGTGGTGTAAGGAACATGGTGGGAGGTGGAGGAGGTGGTAGTGGTAGAGCGGGTGGTGAAGGTGGTGGTAGTCGAGTGGGTAGTGGAGGTGGTAGTGATCGAGTGGGTGGTGAAGGTGGTGGTAGAGGTGGTGTTGGTGTTGGTGATGGTGGTGGATGGATTGACTTTGTGGTGGTTGAAGAAATTGGTGCATTGAACTCAACGAAAGATAGTAGTGTATCAGACTGAATGAGATTTATGGGAGTAGTGGACTCGGTGGGAGGAATTGGTACATTGGACTCGGTGGAAAGTAGTGGTGTATTGGACTGAATGAAATGTAGGGGAGTAGTGGACTCGATGGGATGTATGGGACTAGTGGACTCAGTGGGATGTAGGGGACTTGGAGGACTTGTGTTATGAAAGTCATCCCTTGATGGTTCAATATAGTCCTGCTAGAGAAAAAAAGATAAGTTAAGTTAAGTTACATCACATTACGAAGTTATATGATATACTCGACAAAAGTTAGCGATGAAGTCGACGATTTGATGCAGAATTGACTTCATATCCATCACATCAACTTTTAAAGATGTAAGGTTTGACTGAACGTCTCCTACCTTTGTCTCGACTGACGTGACTCATTCGACCAGTTCATTTAACAATTCGGGAAAAGGAACAACTCTTCTGGATTTCAATCGAGTGTGGGAACCAGAATGGACCGTCTCATGGTTTGGTTGTCGACCAGCAGACGGTTGTCTATCTTCTTCATGTAAGAAAGGAGGCCCCGAGTCATGTATAGGTTCCTCGTGGTACGAGTAGTCTTGACCATCATTTTGGTCCAAAGAAGCCTCCTCTAGGTTCTCTAGGTCATCAACAGGCCGCGTAGGAGTGCAGCCATCTTTCCTACTAAACGACTCTAACTCGCTCATACCATTATCATTGGACCCGTAGGCTACCTTCTCATTGATCGAAGTGTGTCTATACATCTCTTCTTCCTCATACATCACAAGTCTTGTTGTGATCACCAACTGCATGAATAAACATAACATTAATGAAAATGTTTGGTTAGACTATTATTAAATTATACTTAACAAGTAATTGCATACTTGATTGGTCTCGGAAACTTCTTTTTGCATGATCGTAGTGGGTAGGGAGTATGTACATTTTCACTTCAAGAAACGAAGAATTCTATGTTTTTTTAACCGAGTCGCACACTTTCCAGCAATGGTGGATATTATCTCATATGCCTACAACTGCAGTAACATAAAACACATTAGCTACTAAACCAAAATACTTGAAACATAATGCACAAAGTAGTGAATTTCTTGTTTTACCTGGAATGCATGAGGAAAGCTTGGTAGACTTAATAATATAATTCGGATTATTCTTGACCCTTTTCTTGTAGTTATTGGCCTAGTCAACCAAACCTCGTTGCAGATCCGAAAAAGTCTTCTTCCATAGAATGCCAATCTAGACTAGTGTAATAGTTCATGTTCTCGACATCTATTAAGAGCCTCATGTCAATGTAGGCTCTCGTCTTCTCCTTACTCATCACCGCCAATTCTGTGTAGTAGACACATGTCATCTTCACAGCGTGTACGTTGTTTTTGAAGTCCATAGTCTTCTACTCTACTTCAAGGGCATTATTGTGAATACCCTTGGTGATGGACTTCTTGTAATACCTAAGGACTGTGTCTTCAAGCTCACACTCAGCCTTTGTAGTAAGTCCTGTATTGGAGGTCGACCACAATCCCATAACCAGTAGAAAATCTTCCTTTGTAAAGGTAACAAGGGTGTCATTCAAATCAAAGGTCATGACATCCCTTCTATTGTTGTTTTTCACTTCTTGCAATAAGATGTAATGTACGAGCAGACTATTAAAAATAACATCAATGTCAACAAATCGACCGAACATTGTCTTTATGAAGAGAGCAAGATGTGTAGGTGTAAGCTTCTCGTTCACTATCTTGTTTGCAACAAAATGTGGGAAGACAAACTGGTAACTTGGCCGGAAAATCGATCCTTCACATCAATCTTAAAATGAGTAGCCATACTGCAAAGGAAATAATTAGAAAAACGTTAGAAATTGCCTCTACAAAAATACTCGATGCACGTTACTCGACATACACGCTACACGTTACATGTTACACCCGCTACTTGTTGCAAGGGTTACACGATGCTCGATTCATGCTACCCTCGACACTTGAATGACTCCATGTTCACAAAGCAAACACCCCAAACACGCTACACTCAATACACTTGATGCTAGGTTCAGTTCGATGATCGTGTCGGTCATGACGATAAACCTATATTTTCATACTGACGATGAAGGAGAAAATGAAGGAAACACTAAAGCCAATTGTCATACCCTATTTCGAACTTTACAACATCGACGAAATAAAAACAATACGATGCTTAAACAAGCGCTAAATCCTAAATAATACGATGAGAACTATGGACCGAGTATGAATGTATGAAAGGATTAATGGATGATTGTTACCTTTCGAAAGTAGAGAACACGTCGGACAGTGTAAAATGCTTGAATGAGGTTAATCGGCGCCATAGACCAAAGAAAGAAAGCACAGGAAAGTTCGAAGAGTGAGAGTAAAAGAAACGTTTGGAAAACAAAATGGTAACTTTAAGCTTAAGTATCTAATTTTTAAATATTGAGGGTAACGTGCATGAAGTATAGCAAGGAACGTGTAACGTGTATGGCATGTAACATGCATCATGTAGTCAAATGTCAGTTTATTGGTTGACTTTTGGATCGAGTAATCAAGTAGACGAGCAGTGTGCATCGAGTAAATGTGTAACGTGCATCGAGTGGCTCTGGGACAAGCGTAATGAAATCAGGGATAAAAGGATAAACTCACAGGGTGCTGACGTAATCAGAAGACCATTTTTCATTCACTTCTAATTTTTGGGGCAAAATTTGAATGGGCCCCTGAAAAGGGACCATCCATACAAAAAAAAAAAAAAAACTCATATATTTTTGTGGTTTACTCATTTTAAATACAAAGTATTCGTTTGTGATTTGTTTGGATATGTTTGTTCTATAGGTTATGAGAAAACTTCAAATTTTAACACTTTTGTCTTTTGAGATTCCAGTAGTGTTCAATTTTAGACCTTGAGATAACAAAATCGTTAATGACTAGATACATTTTAAACCAAAATATATTGATGGCGTGACTTTTTAAATTTTTATAGGTAAAAAGCTCTTTGATGTCAACTTGGGGCTGAAGAAAATCAAGAGACACTTCTTAGGAATCCAACCTACCTTTCAACCTTTGTTATGAAAATGTTTAAGACAATAAACTCTATGTCATGTTTTATCAATTCGTTTTGAGCTCTCGACTTACTTTGTCGGCAACAAGGAATAATTGAGCCTTCATTTCTCCATGGAGTCGTGGCTGCCATTATCATTGAATAAATTAGAGTTCTCATTCATATGAAAATTAGAAAAGTACATTATAAATAAAGAGTGAGGAAGAGTAAGAAAATGGTTATTACATGACTAACCAACCTTCTAACCACTAACGAACACTTTAACTAAAATAACCGTAACTAACCGTTTATAATTACTTAATTCTCCCCCTCAAGTTTGGAATATGAACATCAATGATTCCCGGCTTGATTGCTTAACATTTTAGACAAAATAGAAGAGTTCAAAGCTTTAGTAAACATGTCGAGGAACTGTAAGTTGGAACTAATAAGTAGAACCTTGAGAAAGCCATCAACCACTTTGTCTTGGCAAAGTGATAGCCAATTTCTACATGTTTGGTCCATTTGTAGAAGTTTGGATTAAAGGCAATCAAAATTGTAACTTGATTATCACAGAAGGCAGTAGATGGAAGGATAATTTGTGCTTGTAAATCAATCAACTTGGAAATCCAAATAAGCTCATTGGTAACTTATGTTAATGCTATGTATTCAACTTTTGCAGAAGATCTTGAAACAGTCAGTTGATTTTTGGATTTTCATGATATTAAAGAGTCACTTAAGAATATGCAAATAAGAAACAAATCTTGTTGTGTCTAAACAAGCTCCTCAGTCAACATCAACAAAAGCTTAGGGACATAATTAATTAACTGGCTTGATCACAGTCCTTGTCCAGGTGACTGCTTAATGTATTTTAATGTTGTGCAACATTTAAATGTGTGATAGCAGGATTTTGTAAGAATTGACTTAGTTTATGGACAACAAAGAAAACATATGGTCTTGATATTTTCAAATACAGTAGCCTTCCAATTAGTCTTCTATAACAAGGTAGCTTCCTCTTGAGACAACAACTTTCCATTGTCTTTGAAAAGTTTTAAGATGAATCCATATAGGTAGTAAGGCTAGTTTGGCATCAAGATAACCCACAACTTCAATAATTTGGAGAAAGTATTTGTGTTGAGATGATATCAAGCCTTGGTTAGAACGAGATAATTCTAAACCCTAAACTCTAAACTCTAAACATGCTTAACTAATGGTGGGATTTATCTAAATAACATCCATAAAGCATTTAAATTACAATTGAACCTGTACATTTTGCCCTAAGGATAAAATAGAGCATAAAATTACAATAATTTAGCTAATTTTATCCTAAAACAGCTTTTAAGCTCCAAAACCGGTCAAAAAACCTTCAAAAAACTTCAAACCAAGTCCAAAAACAAAGAACCAAGCCAAAATCTGACTAAATCGGCCCAAAACAATTTAAACCGGCACAAAATTGAGTCGAAGTCGGTCTCAAGCTGTCCACCAACGCCTAAGCAGTATTTGAGCCACACACGTGCCTTCTACATGAACCATCAAGCCGCATATGTCAATACGAGTCGCCATCTGTTCCTGTCAAGTCGAGCAGTGACCAAGCCGAGTCGCATCTATGCTAATGGCTAACCCCTGCTGACGTCATGCTGACATCAGTCATTCTTCTTCAACGTTGCGTTGCGTTTTTTTTCAATTTCCATCCGTACATTTTCGAAAAATGGTTGTAACTTGGTCTCTGACGGTCCAATTTGGACGGATTTGCTACTAGTGGTATTATCTCATTGGTAATGATATGTAAACTTCTTCAAATAAGTCTCCATTCAAAAATGCATTGTTGATATCCATTTGGACAAGTTTCCAATTAAAGGAGATCACTAAGGTTAGAAATACCTTAACTGTGACGATTTTAGCAACAAGAAAGAATGTATCGAAGAAGTCCATGTCCTCTTGTTGACTATAGCCTTTGACAACTAGACGTGCCTTATAGCGATCAACAGTACCGTCTGGACGATATTCGACTTTGTACACCCATTTGCTTCCTATTGTATGTTAATTTTTAGGTAAAGAGATTATTGTCCAAGTCTTGTTTTCCTCCATTACATCTATTTCTTCAGCCATCACATCTCTCCAATTCTGAAACTTTACTGCTTGATGATAAAATGTAGGTTCCTAAACAGATGCCACATTAAGCAAATAGTGTTTATGATTAAGAGAGTAGACCTCATATCAAAGATATTTGTCGAAGAAATAGGGAGATGTTGAAGTTACTTGTTTCTTCTCAAACATGTTGCAATGGAAATCTTTAAGGTATGAAGGTGGACAAGACTGTCATGTTGATCTTTGAAGTGTAACAGGGACATCTTCACAAGCTCTTCCATAGTTAATTTCATTTTTAGTTCCAACAATAGCTTGGTTGCTGTCAGGATCTGTTTCAATATCAAGTTAGTCTATAACATGAATAATATGTATTTCAACATGGTTTAATTATGTCTTATGCTCTTCATTACACCTTGTGCTATCATCATCAATAGGTGGTGCTACATTGCTTTGAGTTGCATTGATTTAGTTAGCTTCAGAAACTTCAAATAATGGGCATGGGTGCACAAACTGATCTAGAAAGTCGTGGTTGACCTAGACAGTGTCTACAATATTATTAAAGGAAAATAAGTCTTAAAAAATAGAACGTCTCTTGATACAAAAAAAAAAATTTGTAGTCATATCAAAGAATTTATATCCCTTTATTCTCAGAGGATACCCAACAAATATACATGAATGAGCTCTTGGGTCAAATTTTGAGCAGTGCACTTGTAAGGTAGAAGCATATGCCAAACAACCAAATACTTTCATCATCGAATAATCAACATGTTTCTCAAACAGTACTTCAAAAGAAGTAGCATGTGACAATAAACCATACGTGTTCTATTTATAAAGTGTGTTACAGTCAGAATACATTCACCCAAAAGGAAAAAAGGGACTTTGGAGTGCCCTTGCAACATTTAGAATATGTTGATGCTTTCTCTCTACTACAGAGTTTAATTGTGGTGTACAAACACAAAAAAAATTGGTGAATTGTGCCAGTGGTGGCAAAAAACATCTTTAAAGGCAAGTTCTGAGCAGTATTTGAGCGGAAAAATTTGATGACTTTGGAAAAATGTGTCTTTATGAGTTTAAAGAAGCGAGGGATAATATGTAACGTCACTTTTGTGCTTCAAAAGATAAACCCATATATACCTGATTTATTATCAACTAAAGTAACAAAATATGATTGGTCGCTATGTGTAGGAGTTTTAAATGGTTTTCAAATATCAAAATGCACCAAATCAAATGTATTTTCAGCAACATTATTTGCAATAGAAAGACGTCATTGTTTAGCTAAATAACATATATGACATATATTTTTGCATGAAGAATGATTAGAAAATTCTATCACATGGGATAAATCCTTCAATCTAGCAATAAAGGGATGTCCCAGTCTTTGGTTCCAAGTATTTGTGGAGGCTTTACACATGAGTAGGGAATGCTCAGTAGGAAAACATTCAACAGGTTTCTCAGAGTCTGTGTAAGTAGAAAAAGTCTGTCAACATTGTTAGCCTTCTCAATCATTTTTAAACTTAATTTGTTTTGAATAATGCATTGACTGTTAGAAATTGGACAACATATCAAGGATCTTTTAGGAAAGAACTGATGGACAAAATATTATACTGAAATTCTGGAATTAGGAGTACATCACGTAATTAAGAGTCCTTGAACAACTCAATAACTCCCATATATTGAACATATATCTTACTTTTGTTTGGCAAGATCACAATCATGTTCTTGTTGAATTTTATGTTCTAAACTCATAGATAGTAAATGTAATTAGTTGACCGTTATTAATAAGGAGGTATTATTTCAATTTCAATAAATAGTTATTGATTATTTTTGTCTAAATAACCCAAATTCACTAAGCTAACATCCTAAGTTGTTTTATGAGTCTTGAACTATATGTGAAGACATACAAGGTGTTCGAGATAAAGCTTTAAGGGTCTATAGTATAAGGATAAAGTTTGATATCTTATCCTGGTAACACTATGGATACGACCCACTTTGTATTTGAAACAAACAGAATGATCCAACGTGTTCGAGTAGGTGACACACGTCTGGAGTTTCCTAAGCAATAAGTTTGCATATGACTGGACCACGAAATAGTAATCACTAGATTTGTATGAGATCACGTTGAAGCTATTACCTGATTACAAGCCCAAAAACAAAGCTTCTTCAAATGCCACGATCTCAAAACCACCTTCTAACAATGACAATGACATGGCTCGTCAAATAGAAATTGAAAAGGATGAAGAAAGAAGGCCGCTGGTTTAAATTACAAGGATCCTGTTTTATTGTCATTTTTTTCTCTCAAATTTCATCTTACAAATGTAAGGAGCACTCTCAACACACGATTTCAATATATTGCTTCTCCACATGAATTGGTTTCCAGATTTTCCAATCTCGACTTCTAGATTGTCTTGCCAAACAATGAAAAGATAAATATTAGTAAAAGCAAAATTAAATAGGGTTTTCCTACATTGGAGGATTTTTCCAAAAGTCCCTCAAAATGCAATCAATCCATACGTTAAAAATGATTATCTACAAAAATAAGAGAAGCTGAAGACTAATGAGATAAGAAAAAGAAACTCCCAAAACTTTCACCTGTGTAGAGTACTGGAAAATTACAAAAGTAACAACTAATATGACCATTACATAACAAAATAAGACATGTGATATGTGCAATGGATAAGGACGTTATGTGTTTCTTTGTAAGAAAAGATCATAAAGAACTTGATAATCCTAGCATGAGATCCTTGGGCTGTGAGGAAGACAACTTACTACACATTGGCATCAAA
>JBBPDJ010033165.1:0-16920 GCA_037974625.1 Cucumis cinereus | reverse complement strand
TATTCCTCCCAAATTCCCACAGAAAAATCCAAGTTGGTTCCCACAAACCAAACCCCATTTACTCAGAGGATAGGAGAAATCCCAATTGGTGGTGGCTTCAATTAGGAGTTTTGTAGATTTCAGAGACTGCATTAAAAGTAAGTTTCTTTTCTTCTCTGTAATTTATCTAAAAGCATGTTTAGCCTCAATAAAAATTTTTCCAATGTATGGTATTTTAAATTTTCCCAAAATAAAATTGAGATGATTCTGAATTTCATCCGCTGCGATGAGTTTTTATCCCATCACTTATACCCGCTTCTAATGATAGTAGATAGGTTGTTCCTTTAAGTGTTGACTTTGAGACTTGAACCAAAGGCCTCACCATCTCACTTGCACGAGAGGGAATCATTTTAATAGTTAGACTATAAACCAATTGTTCATTAAAGAATCAACGAGACTTAAGGAACAAGATGTAATCTCGAGTAAAATGGTATTTTGACCCAATCGAGATTTCGAACAACCTGTGAAGGGTCGACTTTCTAATCATGGTTGTATCAAATGGACACAAAAATATCTATAGTGAGGAGAGTGCAACTATGGAATATAGTAGACAGTCGTGTCAATTAACGAATGTTGGTTAATTAGGTTAAAGAGTTTAGTTAGTTAATCTTGGATCGTTGGAGCTCATGATCTAAAAGTTCATTACGAAATTAAACTTAGAATAGTGTGTTCGAGGAGTTCGAATTGTTCGGATTCAGTTAGAAGATAAATCATTAATAATATTCGATATAATTAACGATTACAAATTAAGAGAGAAATGATATTGTAATAAGATTTGAATATCGGAAATTCGAATAGGGATTTGAATTAGGTGAGGGATATGTAGTTAAAATAATAATTTAATATTTGATATTGAATATTAATTAATTAAAAAATTTGATTAATTAATAATTATTATTTTATATTATTTAATTTTTAAAAAAATTAATGAATTTGATTAATTATAAATTTATTTAATCAAATACAAAAATGAGAGAATTTTAAGAAATTTAGACTTTGAAAGTCAAAGTCAACAAAGTTTGACTATGTTAGTTGATTTTTTCCACCTAAAGTACAAACATGAGTAAGGTGCTTCAGGGATGATAAGTGTTGTCTCCTAATCTCACCACAAATCCCACTTGGTTGCATGGATTAAGTGTCAAATTGAATCGCAAATTGGATTTGCATGAGTTTATTTAATCACGAGGATTAATGAGAATAAACACTTTTGTTTTTTTTTTTAATTTTTCTAAGAAAACTCTCTCACTCAAGAACTCTCTCTCTCTCAAATATCCTTCCAATTGATCACAAATTTAATCTCACAATCAAGTTCTAATTCCTGAAAATAGTGAAGAAGATCTTGGTGGTGGTCCTAAAAGAATTTTAGACAAATTACTACTTCAATTCGTGGAGCATTAGAGCTGAAAAGGTATGAACTCTTAAACTATGTTTTTGTGAGTTTTCAAAGCATGCTTAATCCTTAAAATTGATGCACTTAGAATGATATTTGATCAAATTACTTCTAGTGCATAATAATTTAATCATTCACATAGGTCATCTTATTGAAATAGAAACATAACTACTCAATGAAGTTAGATCTAGTGGTTAACTATTTCGAGGTTCAGTCTTATGCAAGCTCATTGCATAGGATGCCTCCACACGCATGTCACGTACATGCAAAAGTTGGATCATTTCACTTGTATCAAATACAAAGTGGATTGCATCCATAGTGTTTTCCAGATAAGGTATCCAATCTTATCCTTATACTATAGACCTTTAAGTTGTATCTTAAACATTGATCCATGTGTGTCTTCACATACAGTTCAAGACTCATAAAACATCTTAGGATGTTAGTGTTTGATTTTATGTCCTAAAACTCGTAGATAGTAATGTAATAAATAATTATTATTCTAATTTCAATAAAAGGTTATTGATTATTTTTGTCTTATTAACCTAAATTCAATAAACTAGCATTTTAAGCGGTTGTATGAGTCTTAAACTGTATATGGAGACATACAGGGATCAATGCTCGAAATACAACTTAAAGGATCTATAGTATAGGGATAAGATTTGGTATCTTATTCTGGTAACACTATGGTATGACCCACTTTGTATTTTATTGAAACATAACGATCAAACACGTTAGTGTGGCGACACGCGAATGAAGAAATCCTATGCAATGAGTTTGCATAAGACTATAATATGAAATAGTAACCACTAGATGTAACTTCGTTGACTAGTTAGGTTTCTATTTCAATAAAATGACATAGGCAACCTAGTCTTAATTCTGAGTGTATTATGAACTCTTGTTCACGAGAGATTGTCCTTTGATTTGTACAGGTGAGAGTGGCCAAATTTCTGACTTAATAAGCCTACCATTTTGGGGACAAGAGCAAGTGAGGAGCTGGAAACATAATCACACAAGATGAAATTCACTTCTTCTTGACTTTAGGGTAAGTAGATGAGTGTTTGCTTAAATGGTGTCTCCGGGACTTGAACAAAAGACCTTACCCTCTCTATGGCACAAGAGAGGTTTCTATTTGTTGGTTGGACCATAAACAAGTGTTTCATTAGAGGCGCATTGTATTTAAGAACTAAGAAGTAACCATGGGCAAAAACGATAATTTGACCCAGCTAGTGCTACGAACACTTATGAAAAACTAGCTTATTGTTATTGGTCTATATCAGTGGACACAAAAATATATCTATAGTGGAATAGTTTAATTGTAATTCTTTAGTAGAGTGTACACACAGTTCACTACTACAGAAAAGGGTTTACTTGACTTTTTTCCACTATCAAGTGAGTGATTACTTGACGCTTTTAAATTCATCAAGTAATCTAGTGTCAAGAATAAGCATTTTTTTTTCTTGATAGTGTAAAACTATCAAGCATAAGAGTTTACTTCACAGCAATCCACTGTCAAGCCTAACGCTTTACTTGATAGTTTTTCACAATCAAGTAATCTGGTATCAAGAATAAGAAAAAGTTCAATATTTACAATTTTCTACTTTCAAGAATTTCTTACTCTTGACGGTTTATCACTATCAAGTATGATGTAATTCTCGACACTTTACAACTGTCAAGTTTTAGATTATAGTTGACAGTGTTTCATTGTCAAGTTAATTTTGTAATTTTTTTTTAATTTTAAAATTTATTATACCATGTATTTGCCTTTGTTTTACACTTGTATTTGCAATCCTAAAATCGTATATATACAATGTAAAGATTAGAACCAAGAGCATACATTCATTGCATTTTACATATCCAACGCTTGAATCAAATTGAGAAAGTAAACCACATAACTAAACTTTAAATTTTGGACATAAGTATCTACTACACATAAAAGCAACTATAATATTCTATTTAACATCAAATATACTCTACATTAAACTTCAAACTTCAAACAAACCCTCCCTCCACCACCAAACCAAAACCTAATGTAAATCAAGCATTATAACACCATTCTTAATATATCAACCAATATATACACAAAGGAAGCAACTTAACAAATTTTGCATATTCATGTCAAAAGCTTGAAACAAATGACAAAGAAACTTAACCTTAACTAGCCCCACCCTCTTACACAAAGTCAATCTTGTTTTATGAAAACCAGGAGGGGTGCCTTCTTCATATGAATGAACTACAACAACAGCATCGATGTCTCCTTTCTGCCAATAGAAACCAAAATGATAAAAGGAACTCGATCTAAATCCAAGGGAATCAATATGAAACAACAATTGTAAAATACACTTGGAAGTTCTCAAAAGATTATTTCATGAGCAAGGTAACGTTTCAAGATAATGTGTGTTCACTTTATGAATTATAAGGAACTAAAAACCACAATCAAGTGTGGAAGTTGAAAACGGAGACGCACTATCTATAGATCATTTTCGGTTGCATATCAGAATATAAGTAGACAAATTTGATATGAAAATGACTTAAAATGCACCCACAGCTAACTATAAAATCATAAATATGAGACGATAATTAGTGTAACGAAATCTTCCGTTTTTCTTAATCAAAGTTACCTTGTGCAGCAACTGTACATTCTCTTTCCAAACACACTACACATGGATCATACATGTAAGTAAAGAGTCACAACTTCTCCATCCACATTCTCTAAAAAAAATTCCAGGGGATCTAAAACTAGAACACTAAAGTAGAAATGGCATCATAACAGCTATAATGTACATTATGAAATTGCTTAATGTAGGCATCAAATACTTTGAAATGAGCTACATTGAAAGGTAATCTAGAACTAGAAATGTAGAACAGGACAAAGGCATCTTCTTTTAACCATATATGTGAAATATTAGATCGAGGCTAGGGAATCAAAAATAGAAAGAATAAACTAGGCCATGAAAACATTGTGCAAAAATTTATCAACCAAGAGACCCTAAGTTACGAAAAATGCACCTTTTGTTACAATGCCTTCATTGCACCACAAAATAAGTTTTTCCACAATGAGACATTGAAATTTCTTTGAGAAAAATGGCAAGCAAAAAAAAAAGAAAAAAAAGGAACAAACAAAAACGAAACAGGGAAACACACAAAACAATCAAAATGAATATTCAGTAGCATAGGAACAAACTGCTGCTTGTCGGTTGTACTCGTAAACCAATCAAAAGGAATATTCTGTAGCATAAGATTGTTTTTCAGAAAATTGGTCCTCAAACTCAGTCAAATTATCAAACTAAAAAGAAGAGTCTAAAACTAAAGCTATTGTTTATAAGGTCTCCACCAAGTTATGACCAAATCCGACTTGCACTTCTTACGAAAAATTACCATAGGAAACAAGGAAACAAGGACTTTTTTTTAACCATCTCAAAATCCATCTAAAACAAGGAGATCCAGCCAAAGCAAATGTTAGCCCGACTAGATATGTTTGCACGCCTAATACATCAGATTTAAAATATTGTTAGGGGATCCAGGTAAGTAACCAGTAGCCAAAAGAAATGGAGAGGTCAATTACTTGTTGGAAAGTTTGCAGCAGCAGAATGGGGAACGAGATTGTTGAAGAATGAGGGTAATTGCAACTCAATTATCTGCAATTCGTGACAATTTAGAGAATCAATCCATCAGAAGACTATTCCAAAACGACATTGTGAAAAGGCAGTATGAGTACTTAGGTATCAGGTTCTGCAATCCACTAACAAATACAAATAAGCGAAACATTAATAATGAGACAAATTTAATTATTCTTTTTACGAAAGAGATGATTGTGAATAATAGGTAATGATATACCAAAGTACCCTTCGAATATCTAATCATGTTTGATGAGTACCTCCAGTAAGTTTAGGCCAATTTCTATGAAAACAATCTCACATATATGCTGTTACATTTAATAATTGGCTTGACATAATTCCCTTTCTCTAAGAATATCTTAATTATTTATTTGATAAATTACCTTCTTTAGTGGTTGAGATATTCTTGAAAAGATTCGTTTTTAAGAAAAGGGATTAAATCTTTTAAGATTTATTATGAATATAAAATCCCTTTTGCATTTGACCTAGTATGTGCGGCGTGAACTTGAAGTTGAGAACGAGAGATTAAAAAGGTGTGTTTTGCCGTATGTTCTTTTTAACACTTTGGTCAAGATAGTCTGCTGTTTTCTTCTAGCCCCTGCGGGCATTCTACAAGGTGTAAAAGTCCGTTTATATGGTGTGAGCCTCTTGAGGGGGAGAACGTTTTGACAATTATCTTAAAGTACTTTGACAGGGGGAGCCTGTGATTATATGAGATTATCCAGAATACAGTAAAGACAGGTTATCGAACGAGTTGGAGATTCGTGAAGACGAGTATTAGCAGAGAAGTTATCTTTGCGTTATCTGTGCTACTGTAGTTATTATCCTAAGTTATGACAAGTGTTGTAACTCTGTGAACTTTGAGGAGTTTCAGTGATAATAATATTAAAGATCTCATCAGGGTGAAAACCCCCCAGACCTAGGTTATATTGCCGAACTGGATTAACAACATCTTTGTGTTTATCTCTTCTTATTATGTGTATTTATTCTATTTCATCTATATTGATATTAGTGTAAATACTACTGCAAGATCCTAATTAGTTTTTCATATGCATATTCACCCCAACCATCATAGAGTATAAGGACTCTATCTGGATACCAAAACACAGAAAATATGGGAAAAACACTAAAGATTACTATATTGCATTATGAATGAAGAAATTACAATATCTTAGCCTTTTGAGAGGGTTATCTCTCTCCTACAACAAATACACTAAGCCCTGACTTATGAAAATGATCTCCCCTAAGGTGTCTAACTTCCCTTGTAACCAAAGCACCAAAATCTAATTACCACTGTGCCCTTAGAATTATTTTATTACTATTCCCTTACTCATCCGCTCACATCGATGCATATGTTTCATAGAAATTTAATAGGTATTGATATAAGGAAGTCGTATTCGAATGGAAATGATTGCTCCAAGGCAAATCACAAGATCCAGCCTCTCACGGAAGCAAGGATTCCCTATTCTCTCTCAAAAAGATGAATCAACCGAAAATCCAAATATTTTCCAATGTCTTCCCTTCCCACACAAATATTGTCTCTCTCCTCCTCCAACTAACTGTGAGGACCACTCTATTAGTATTGGATGTTGAAGCCACCACTGCCCACTGCCCACTGCCCACTACCTAAACCCTAAACCCTCCTTTGGTATGGCGATATAATTGGTGGCCTAATAAAATGCTCTCAAGTTCAAAGTAACTAGAAGATATAGTAACAATGCTGATAAATCTGGACGGGCAAAGAATATGAAGACTCTGTCCTCGTACAACCATCCAATAGTTTCTTTCTAGTCCTGCTTTATTATTATTATTATTCTATAACCTGGGTGTTGAAGGCATGACAATAGACTCATCGCCTGCCCCACTTATCACATTAACGGTTTGTCCGCCCCAAGGCCAACTCACAGATTATAAACTATTAAGGCCCCGCTTGATAACGATTTTGATTTTTGGATTTATATGTTTAAAATCTTTGCTCGCTTTCTATAAATCTTTGCCAATTATGGTTATCTTTTGTTAAATAAACACTTGAATTCTTAGTTAAATTTTAATAACATAACCTTTTTTTTTTTTCCTAATTTTCAAAATGTGGTTTGTTTTTTTGTAAATGTTAGTAGAAAGTTGATGACATAGTATAGAAACATATAGATGCAAGTAGTGTTTATAAGCTTAATTTTAAAAAACAAAAGACCAAAATCAAAATCAAATGGTTATCAAACGGGACCTAAACTTTCAGCCTAAGGGTTGAGCCTAGGATCTTGAATGTATCACCAAACATCTGGAGCTCAATTGATTCGGATATTTCTATAATTTGATACAACAATCACAAGAGCAAAGAGAAGAAAATTGGAACTCATGTTTAGAAAGTAATTTACCTTTGCTTTGCTCTTTCCTGATCCAAAAGCTCCTACAAAGTTCCATTAGATCCCAACATCAACATAAGACAGGAAAATAATATACAGAGATTGCAAGAATATATGTATGAGATGCTTACCAATGTAACCAAGGGTCGAAGGCAAAACACTCAATGTGCAAGAGGAAAGGCTTGTTACGACCCCTGGCCCAAAAGTTGCTGCCAAACTATAAAAGGGAATAAGTGGTCAAGGGCAGAGAAATAGAAAAGTAGATGTTTACTATCAAATTCTAATCCTTAAAAGACATGAATAGAAAATTAATAAAATATATGAATTAATAAAATCGAAGGCTCAACAACTAATTGAGCAAAACTATAAAGTTTGAAAGTATTAACAACTAAATTGCAAATCTAGGAAAACCGAAGGCTCAACAACTAAATTGTTACTTTCCTTAAAAGTTTAAGGACAAAAAGTGTTATTTAGCTTATTTTTTTCCTTTCTTTTCTTTTTTGTCTTACACAATTGATGACAAAAATCTTCAATCTGTAGCTTTTAAAATTACCAGGATCTATAGTAAGAAAGAGAAGGGTCAAGTTTAGGCATTAACCACAACGTAGAAGTAGGCATGGAGAATCATTTCACCATTTCTGCAAGTTTTCTAGTTTCTTCATCCATCGCACAAGCAAAGCTCCATCACTTTTAGTGTATTTTTAATCAATGACCAACTAATAAGATGAAAAAAGAAAAAAAGTAAAGAAAATTTGTGATGGAAATTAAATATCATGAGAAGCTGATATATTTTTTATGTTTATTGAAAACTAAGCAAGAAGATTCGTAGATGAGCCATATATATGTAGGATCGGTATGGCAACCCTAGAGGGGGTGAATAGAGTTTTTACAAATTAATGAAACTTTTTAACTAAATGATCCCAATTAAACAAATTAATTATTTTTTTGCTAATAAGTGATTTAAACAAGAAATTCATACAAATGCATTCATATCAAAATGACTTATAGAGTGACATACACAAATTCAAGTACAAATTTTAGCAATTAATTTTACGTAATAAACTATATCAACAAATTAATTACAAAACTAAATAGGAGAGGAATAGAGAAATTAACACCGATAATTTTATAGTGGTTCGGCACAACCGGCCTACATCCACTTCCCAAGCTCCTCTTGGGTATGTCACTAAAACTTCGAACCGACTCTTTCCACGGATTAGAGACAACTGCTACACCACTCTTTTTACGAGTTCAAGAGCAAACTCAATCGTTTCACCGGATCACAATCAAACCGTCACAAACGACTCTTTTTAAGGAATAAGAGCAACACCTTTAGTAATGAATTTTGAAATGAAGAACAAGACAAGAAAAACTCTCTCAAAAGTAGATTTACAAAATTGTAGCACTCAACAAATCAATCCTCACAATACAAAATTTCTATCTCAAGAATAAGATGAAAAGAACAATTGGAGAGAACACAAATGAAAGCTTTGTGAGTTATGAAAGATGTTTCAAATGTGTGTATTAATTTGGAGAAGAAAGTGTCTTTAAATAGAGAAAGGAGATGTTAAAATCTCAAATCAATTTGGTCCATTGGATTTTATAAAAGAAAATCAAATGGTGGAGATTTAAATCAAACTGGCCGTTAGACACATATAAAATAATAATATAAAAATATATATCATTATAAAATCATTTCTTTTAAAACCCAACAAAAATAAATCACCATTTTAAAAAAAACTAGCCGTTAGACACATAAAAATAATAATATTAAATTTATTTTCCTTTTCAATTCATTTTCTTTTTAAAACCAATACAAATTATCAACTATGTGTTTTTCCTCCATAAGCTCCACATGACACTCACTAATCGAATCCAATTTGATGATTTGGCTGTCACGTGATTGTCTCGGATATTTTTCCTTTAAGATTGTTTCGGCTATAACTTCTTCGTTTGAACTCCGATTTGTGCAATTCAAATTGCGTTGGATTCATAATTTCGAGCTCTACACAATAGACTTACTAAAACACTAGAATTGTTAATAAATAAAATCAGGTTTGTTATCATCAAAACATTTATTAATTAATAAATTAAAATTAATTAATTTGAGATTAAGGGTCAAAGCCAACAATATATATATCGATATATTTATATACAGTCATTATTGGGTGTGTAGTAATACACAAACTAGCCAAAAGATGCAATTATTCCTGAAAGAATACATTGATGTGTGTAGAGTAAAGGTACTATCTTATTCGATTCATAATTAATACAAGGGGAAAGCTAATTTGGTTTTAACTTCTTCACCAGCTAGCAAATGGTGAGTTATGTTAAACCAGGTAGCAGCCTAATTTTTGAGCATTCAAGATCTTAGTAATCACGAGATGTTCTAAAGGATACTCACATGGATTACAAGAACTGGACAATTGACCAATGAGATTTTGTCAATATTCTACAAATATAAAAAAAATGGAACAGTTTCATAACACAACCTTACAAAGTAAAATTTCAATCAGCTACATCCAACTCAGTAGAACACAAGATCCCAGACTTCAAATTTCAATCAGAAAATAATCTTCTAATCAAAAGATCCTATGTAAATTTTAGTTAACCAAAAAGATAGTTCAAGCTCATTCATCATGGTATATTTAGTCATTTGTAGTATTCTTAATACTCCCTATCATTTGTAGGTTAAAAAATTAACACGATTTTCGCAGCCATCAATTTTTATTGAAGAGGAAATGCATTTAATTGGGTTTGGAAGCATAAACAGAGAAAACAGAGGGCATTTTTTCCTACTTGTCCCTTCAATAATCCTTCTTTTAAGCAGCATGACAGGAAACAAATCATAGCCATTTTCGATTGAGAAATATTTTACAGGTGACAAACAACTAATTAGAGAATTTTTTATACAGCATTATTTGCAACTGACTATCTAGTTTCAGTGAAACATAATACCAAATATAACTGTATACACATATATGATATGTAAAAAAAAAAAAAAAATCAAATTATTCCCAACTATGGTAAGATCACCAAGAGCATCTTTACACTTCAAAACTATAAATGCAAATGAATAAGCAATAGGATACTTCCATTTTTGTTAAGCAATAGCATACTTTGAATGCAATCAAAATACAATCAGACATTTCCAATGAGAAGATAACATAAAGTTTCCGTGAGTGGTCTGTGTGTATATACATAACTATGGTTCCTAAACCAACATTTTTTATATAAGAAACAGAGAAAGATATATATATAAATATCAATAAGAAGAGAATAACCAAATGATAAACAAGATAGATCCCATTTTGCATGGACTGACATCATTGAAAGAGAAGTTAAAATAGTATAAAAGACCATGTTATTCTAACCTCATAATTGGGGATTTCCAAATTACCTCCACTAGATTCACAGAGAAGTGATTCACAGAGAAGTATATCTGTTTTGTACAAGTTCAAAGCTCCTCAAAATGTCTGTAATGCAAAAATAACCAAAATGTATGTAATGTTTCATATGCACTATCAATAACCAATAGATGTATATTGTTTACACTTGCATTCACGGTTTTCCATACTGATTTTTTTTTTACCTTTTTGCATATTCATCTGGGATCGAAAGATTGTAATAGCTCTATTGTCAAGAAACAACTACGTACACTTTATAATAAAGTATGCCTTAAGATAGTTAAAACAAGATATGAAAGAAGTTATCTACTCTAGATGTTGTTCGAAGTGAGTCTACATAATAGACTGTCTCATCGTACGCGTTGATAGCCAGAAGTGCCCAATAACCACTACATAGAAGCCAAGAAGTGAAAAGTTCACTATTATATATCCAATAAAATAAATACATATTCAAAGCTAAGGTTATTACTTACCCTGGATTAAATGGAGCCAGAACTAGTTAGTTTTCATTTGAAGCCATTAATCTACTACACAGATTGTGAGACCTAACTTGCTGAGTGATGTGTCCAACGAATATTAGGGACGGGTCAACGAAGATGTAGTTTCAAACATCTTTCGATTGTAAGCACCTAAAAGTGTTTAAAGGTCAATAAACCAGAAACCTACATAAAAGCTAAGACTTAAGAAAGAATGAAAGTAAACATTATATTACTTAATGAAAGTAAACATTATATTACTTAATGAAAGTAAACATTATATTACTTACGCCATGTATGCCACCAATGTGAAAGTCCTGACTTCTCTCATGTTACAGAAGTCAATAACATCTTCTCATAGGACACAACACTTTCTATGTATGTCAAACAACTCAACTTGAAGTTGGTAACGAATTCCATAATTTTTCTCCATTATCTTTTCAGCATATCGAAGTAATGTCTTCAAAGGCAGTGGCATCTTGATTGAAGACTCACAAACAACCTCTACTCCCATAGCAATCTTAGAAGTTCACATATGAAAGATCATCAAGAAGGTCATTAGTGTAAAGCAAGTAGTACTTATAAAACATTGACCAAAGCTTAACTAATTACCTCAAAGTGCATTCGTTGGTCAACTTTGGTCGATTCCTTCCCATCCTCATGATCATTAATGAATAAGATCACATCTACATTATTCTCTTCTTTAACCACCTTATTCTTCAGCTTCTTATTTTCCTTCTTCGTGAGTTTATTGTCGCATTCAATCTCATACTCCAATCTTGGTTTCGAGCAAGATTCATGTACAGATGTCGGTGTAGATTGTGCTCTATGAATTCCTTCTAGTTCTTGAACTCTCAAACGCAGTTTCTAATTTTCTTAACTAAGCTCCACAAATTGTTCAATCCTTACCTTGGAGCATTTGTCTATGTGGAAGTAAATGGTTGGGGTGACAAATCTGCCAACTATATGTACACATCCACCGTGCTCTTCTGTACTCAATGCTTGTGTCTAAGCATCATTTGGAGATGATACTTGATGGAATTGGATCAGACGTTCTTGAGATTTCATCCTAATAAATGTCAAATCAGATTCATTAGTCATAATTAAGCACAACAATTTGTATAAAACTGTAGTCGATTTACAATAGTAATTGTGTTTCTTACTATTCAATCAATAATTTATTGGACGTCTTCATTCTTACATTCTTTGTTCTTGTCAACTCGTGTCCTCTTCCACATGCTAGCTCGGTCAAGAAAATCTTCTTGCAAAGGTACTTTTTTCTACAGTTTATTGTACACATAATAATAATAATTAAAAAAGTTATAAGATTAATGAAAGCTAAAATTAATTCTTACCAGTCACTTCCGAAGGTTCGCATAACCCGTTCTTGTCAGTCGATGGTTATATTTATTCTTCTACCGTCTCTCTTGTTCTACTTTTCTTTTGTTCTAAACATATTTAACAATTCATCAATAAATTATAGAAGCTAAGATGTAACCTAAAAAATGAAAAGAAAATTGTTACTGCAAACTGCTGACATATTCTAGATCGAACAAATTCTACCCAATGTTGTTGGTCAATGTAGGTATACATCTCTAGTGGTCGGCTCAATATTTCTGCTTCATTCTTAAATGACATTATATGTTTTGCCGTCAACCAATGCTTAAATTGCCAGAATGTTGTTCCTGCAATTTTAAGTACGTTTTTCTTCAATCTACTATCTATAATAAAGACACCCTGAGATTGGAAAGGTAGTGAAGAAATAGTCAAGTTCAATGAAATTGTTAAAAAAAGTAAATAAAATAAAGCAAATCTACCTCTACGATGTTATAGATCTTCTCCTTCAATTCAACTGGAACGTGTATCCAGGACGCATACGTAATTGGAATGTGGTAGTGTATATAGGATCCAATGAAGGAGTTTAGTTTTGACCTATTTTCTCCGATGGGTGCTCCATTCTCAATGTATTCCACTGATTTTCTTTCGCTCGCACTGTGTACCCGTGTTACGTCAAACATAGTTGTAGGTTCCTGCTTTCTCTTTTTTTAATCTTCTCGGTCTAGGATTTAGGGTTTAGGGTTTAGGTAGTGTCGACTTCATGTGTATACGAATATCCTGTCATCCAAAAAATTAAAGGATAAGTTACACACTAAGCTTATACAAAATTAACTATGACATATGAAAATAATAAGTAGATTATATTAGAACACACCCAATATTTGTTATTTAGGAATCCATGTGTCTTCATCGTCTGTTAAGATATTCTCATCCAAATCATTACTTCCATCAATATTTGGCATATTACTTGGTACTCCTTCACAGTGTAATACGGTATCTCCAAGCTTAGCGTCATTATATTGATCCTTAAAGTTTCTTTGTGGTGCAAAAAGCACGATTGACCATCTCGCGTCACTTGGATCATCAACTTAGAACACTTGGCTTGCTTGGGTCGCCATTATAAATGAATCAGACTTGTGACCTATTTTATTTAAATCAACTAAGACAAAGCCTAGGTCATCCATTTTCACACCATTATTGTTCCCAACCCAATCACATTTAAATACCGCAACATTAATCGTATTAGAATTAAGTTTCCATATGTCTTATATCACTCTGTAAAAGGACATATCTTTAATTATGAGGTTTTTATCTTTTGAACTTGACACTTGCATTGTTTTCGCCACTAGTCTAACTCCACTATTTTACACACTGCAATCCTTATCATAAGACTTCATGTGATATCGACATCCATTAATGGCATAACTATTATATCTAATTCACACTAGGATGAGAGCCATGAGGAATTCACATTAAGTTATCTGAAACATCAACATTTCTCATCTCAATCTCTAATGCCACCTACCATGATAAGTCGATTAACATAATTAAAAAAGACCATCATAAAAAATATATTTATATATAGTTAAGGTAGATATCATAAAACTTGAACATTGTGTCATAGTTTACTTCTTCTCTTAACCAAGATATGAAATTTTGATAGTGTTCCTCTTGAACCATTTTTTATTCACTGCTTTATTTGGATATTTCAATTGCAACATCATTCTATGTTTCCTTCAACATTGGAACATTGCAATATGTGGTTAGATGTATAACATACACTTCAATTGAAAACGTAATAGAAGATCGTTGCAAATTAACTCACTCTATATATGGTTGCACATCAATTGTATTTTCCAAAACATATCGATGAGCTTGGTGTAAAAGATCATGTTCAGCTTTGAAAGAAACACTGATAGACAATAGTCTACCTACGCTTGAATTGTCTAAAGATGCATCTTATCTGTCAATGTCAAGGCCAATAGGATCCACCCCAGATAGAAAGTCTAAACATAACTCAACTACTTCTTCTATCTATATAACTTTTTGTAATACAACCCTCTAGATGATGTCTATTTCTCACGTAGTCCTTGAGAACTTTCATGTTTCTTTCAAATGGATACATCCAACGTAGATATATAGGCCCACTGTGAGATGCATCATTATGGTGAAAAATGATGAAGGAAAATATTTCTCAAGCAGACACATGGTCACCACAATATCTTCTTGCAACTTTTTCAATTGTTGCACATCTACGACTTTATAGCATATAAGATTGAAATAGATACAAAATCGAGTTATGGCATAACGAACATGTTTTGGGAGTATAGATCTTATCGTAATGAAAAACAGTTGTTGTAATAGAACGTGACAGTCATGAGACTTTAAACCATTCAATTTCACATCAGTCATTGACACAAGGTTTCTGATGTTGGAAGAATAACCTTCAGGAACGTTCACTTCTGACAATGTCTTTAAAACACAATGTTTTTCTTCCCTTGTAAGAGGGTAACAAGTAGGACTAGCTCTGGTAAAATTTTTAAGTGGACTAAATCACATCTAGCATTCAAATCATCCTTACTTTTTCTCCGAATATCAAGAAGTGTACCCAATATATTCATGCAAACATATTTTTTTCAATGTGCATCACATCTAGACAATGTCTGACATAAAGATCTTTTCAATATGGGAGCTAAAAAAACGAAGAAACTCCGATCCAACAAATCTTTGCACTCCCTTTCATAAGTTGTTTTTTTATCTTCTTCTTTCCTCTTCAAAAGTGAAGATCTTTTATTATGGAATATATGGCATCTCTAGACAAGGTTTTTTGAACTATTCCAAGCTCATTTTGATCATTAAATGACTACTTTTGACGTCGGTATGGATGATTGCGTTCTAGAAATTTTTGATGACCAAGGTATGTCATTTTCTTACCATACTGTAATCGTATAGAAGTCATATTATCTCCAGAAATTGGGCATGCCTTATACCCTTCACACTACATCCACTAAAATTTTCATATACGGAAAAATCGTTTATTGTCCTGAACAAAACAACCTTAAGTTGAATAGTTCATCTGCATTCGCATCATAACATTGAACACCATTTTTCCATAAGAGTTTTAAATCCTCAATTAGTGGTGCTAAATCTGTGCCGATGCCATCACCTCGTTGCTTTGGACCCGATATCAACATTGATAACATCGTAGAGATTATACGGCCAATATTATAAATAACCATGGGAAAAGATTATAAATAGATTTCTTTTCATTCACAACCATGGGAAAAGATTATAAATAACTATCAGTACGGCCAACAACTATATTTAAAGCTCATTTTACAGTGTGGGTTGAGTCCATCAGCTGACAATGCTAAACGGAGATTCCTAGGTTCAGAACCAAAGTCTGACCTCTTTAAATCTACTAATTTTCAAGTTGAAGAGTCTAAAGGATGTCGTAAATTACCATCAACGACTCGCTCATTAGCATGCCAGATTAGATTTTTAGAACAATCAATACTTCAATGATGAAAAATACCATACAACTTTTGAAGAAATCTATTTTTTTCTTTTTTTTTTTTTTTTGTTATTTTTATTAGCATACTTCCACCTTGATTCACCACATTCAAGACATTCAATTGCATTAGCATATTCTTTTCTATACAAACAACAATCATTAGGGCATGCATGAATCTTTTCATAATTCATCCCTAGTGCACCTAAAGTCTTCTTTGCATCGTACATTGATGTTGGGAGTTCATTGGTAGAAGGAAAATTTTCGTTTAAAGTTTTCAGTAGTTCTGAAAAGCTAATATCACTCTATCCATACCTAACTTTTAAATTATACAACTTCACGAACGTTGAGAACTTGGTGAATTTTTTGCATCCTTCGCATAATGGTTTTTTGGCATCTTTAAACAATTTCTCAAATTCTTTTGGGTCTTTTGAATATTCCTCATGAGCAACATCATCCTTTGTTTCACGCTTCCAACATCATTCTCTTCATAGATGTGGGTACAACTTAGAAGATTCTCCACAATACGATGACTTAGGTAGTTCTTCACCATGTCAAATTCAAATGTTATAGCTTTCATCAATACCATTGGCATACAAGTGATCTTTAATACCAGTGCAACTTTGTTTTTCACAATTCCCACATCTCAAACAAGAACAACGAATAAAGGTCTCATTTGTATTTGAAAATCTAAAATTGATGAAGTTGTAACATCCCAAACCTTTTTAAGGTAAATTGTAATTTTATGTTATTATTTATCTTAGTAATTTTGGTAAAGTTAT
>JBBPDJ010033116.1:0-16933 GCA_037974625.1 Cucumis cinereus | reverse complement strand
TATATTTAGAGGAGCTTGGTCTAAGTTGACTTATATGGATAATATGTATGTTAAATAAATGACAAGTTATTCGGGGAGTTGACCTTCATATAATGGCAATACTTGCATTATTAAAATAAAGAAATTTGATAAAGATGTATTAATTAAAAAATAAAACATTTGATATAATTGATATCTAACATTTAATTTTTAAGCATCTGTTTATGAGTTTATCCCAAACTATTCGCTCTAATCTTCGGGAAGAACCAACACTATATTATTTGACAATCATTTTCTTTTTGTGTTCAATAATGAAATAATGAGATGATTTGCCAAAGGGAATGCAAGACAACACAAAGTATAGAGAACAAACTAAAAGAAGAGCACACGAAGTTTGATAATCCAGTTTGGCAAATATACCTCCTACATTTGAAGGTAATATGCTCGAGAAGATAAATTCATTAATATGAAAAAGTTTTGTTTACAACGTAGTACTTATATATAACACAATGCCAACTACTACAGTGACTCATGTAAAGTCTAACTTGTTAATGACCACCTATACGTTTCCTCTAGATGTGAGATTTTCTGTTGAGGATCTGACATTAAAAGAACGAAGAAGGACCTTATGCTCTTAACAAGACTATGTCAATTGATTTTAAGATGAAAACCATGTTATCTAATATGGTATACGAGCTCATATCACCTAAATGGGTATTTGGTTCAATAAAAAGAACGTTAGGTATAAGAACTCGTAACACAAGATACATGTGTTACTACTTTCACACCATTTGAACGGGTATGCTTAAAGAATCAAATACATAAAATAAATAGTTATCAAACATGGTCTTAGATTCATAAGGAACAGATTGAATGTTAATTTTTTTTCCCTAAAAATAATAGAAATCCTTCCCTTGAAGTAAATGATGAATCACGACAAAGACAACATTTTTATTTAATGTAAAAACAAAACAACGTCGTTGTTGTTGTGTGTGTGTATACATATATATGCATATAATTTTTTGAGTATGAAGACAAATCAACGTTAAGTTGTAGATAATATTACGAAAGATGATGAAAAATAACAACAAAACAATGAATTGCCATACAAAACACACAAAACAATGAACTAAAAAACAATGGATTGCCATAAAAAAAACAGACAAACATAGTGTGAAATCAATAATCATAATTAAAATATTCATTCTTATCTTCCTTGTTAACATCAATGTATCGGCTTCAATTAGCTCGTTTTTGTATTTTAATCTCCAAAAATTCAAAATGAAAACTAAAAGGATAATGTCACAATACAATAATTCATGTGATGAAAAGAGAAAACAGTCTGAACCAAATATAAGATTAAGCGTTTGAGAGTGATCTTAAGAGTTAAGTGATTACAAAAAGTTTTTGTTCCTTTTTATCATAGGTAGAAAAATTCATTTTAAAGAGTTATAGTAAGATTACTTTTCAAAACACAAAATCATTTATTGTGTTTTTAAAATCATAAAATATGTTCTCTACGAAGCCTTTTGATAGCACCGAAAATTTGTTATCTAATTTTACTTAGTTCGAAATTGTTCTTGAATTTTACGTTTCTATTTGGGTATTTTGTGGGTTATGAACAAATCAATGGTAAAATCGTGTGTTGATAACAAAATGGAGCTTAATCGGATGGAAATGAAGTCAAATTGCATCATCAAGGGCCATAGGAGGGGAATTATGGCCTTTGAAGCCTCTATTTAATTTTTGCATGTGATGGTCTGTCAGCCCGCGATGCTTTCCTAGCTTCGCAGCGCCATTACGATTAATAGAAAAACTTAAGATTTCCGTCTAGGTCTTTATCACGAATTCCAGCCGTTCAACTAGTATTTTCTCTCCACCTTCTGCGTTATTTTTCATTGTATATGATCCTTATCTCTTTCCCATCATTGGGTATGTCGAAATGGGCTAAGGTACGTTCTTTTAGCTTTGAGTTTGTAGTAATCTCCCTTAATTTCATTGCATTTGTAAGGTTTGAACTAAATATAATGTATTGGTTGTTCCAATTCCGACTTTTTTAATTATTATTATTCATACTGTCAAACGCTTGTGTATTTTACGGTGAACAGTTTTGATTGTGTGCAACTCTTATTGTTAGGTTGTATGTAACTCAAGAAGAAGTAATAAGTGAGGTTACTTACGATCTAACAAGACCTTGTATTGTTCTAACTAACTTAGAATTGAATTAAACGATTGTCTAATTAGGCGCTTGAAAATTAAGCTCTCACTAACTTAACCATGATCTTAATGCAATTAGTACAAATTGAATCTTTTACAACTCTATTTTTATTTTATCAAATATATGTACGTTTTTATATACAAATATTTTTGAAATTTTAAGATCTTTTACCATTTGGTAATTGATTTTTTACTTTTTGAAAATGAAGACTTACAAACAACAGTTTCCACATAAATTCTATATTTTTTATTTCTTTACCATTATTTTAAAATTATATTCAAGAAAGTAGAAGTTTAATCCTTAGTTTTAAAGAATATGACTAATAAATATCTAATCTTTCATTTTTAACTCTAAGTAGTACTTCTTAGTAAAAGGTCTACTAAATATATAAAATTTCAATGAATATCTAAAAATCACATAAAATGTTAAAAATGCTAAAAAATTGATCCTCGAATTAGACAAAAAAACGTTTTGTTATTAATTGAGCATCAACATTGCAATTTTGTTGCCAAAAGTTATATATATGATCGACGAATTTTGTCCCCCAAATTCGTATCAAATAGTTATCGAATCACATACCAAGCATTAGTCTTAGTGACAAGTTCGGTCGAACGCAGTGAGCACGTAACGTTCTTAAGTCAATTTGTTTCCAACCGAGGTAACAAGGGGGGAGGTTGAGTTGGTTTCAATCGCAACAAAAATAAATTGCAAAATAACGTAAATTAAACTGAATTTGATATCAAAAGAATCTAGCTTGGGTCTAACAGAATTCCATATTCAATGTATTCAATCATGCTTTTATATCACTAAACTTCTAGATTGCTTTCGCCCAACCACATCAATTGAAAAGCCAATTGATTTGTCCTAATGAGCTAATTGACACTAATTGAACAGATGAAAAGCATACAAAATTCAAATTACTATCAATTACATTATGATCCGGGACTAGTTAGGGTGAACAATTAACTTCCATGCGTCTAGCTAATTATACGATGGCTCAATTCTAGTTGATTAGAACAATGCTCACACAAATTTGCTACCAAGCTAATCTAAGCTATTGTTTCATTCAATTATCATGCAACCAAGAGATATTACATCACAATTAAGCAAACATCATGCAGTTCCAAGCGTCCACAATATGAATTATAATCATGATATTCAAAATTGGAAACTGTCAACCTAGAAACTTAACTCAAACATCACGAATACATGGAATTAAGGAAAATCCAAAGCAACCCAAGCTAGATAGATGTTCTGTAGCCTCTCATCTACATGTCGGTTGATGAGGATATGTTTGAAAACTAAAATAGTTTGAAAGAACTTAGAAATTTGCGAGAAAACAGTGGTAGGATTGTTGGGATCGGAGAGAGCCAAAATCTAGCAGCGAAACTTCAATTTATAAAAAACGATGCGACATTGCAACATTGACAGAAACAGACGCACAAACACATCTTCCGCCACGTCGCCTTGCTCTTTGCACGAATTCCTACCTTGACCTTGGCCTTCCCAACAATTATAATTGAAAGGCCTACCATCTTGTTTTTGAGCACAATTCACCTCAACAACAAGCTCCTGAGGCTGTTGCTCTCGTGCAAGAAACACTTGTTTAACAAGAGTGATCTCTTCAACAAGTTCAGATCTAAGCTCACTTACCTCTTCTGACGATCTGGAGGACGAGTGTAATTTAGTTATAAATAGAGATTTAAATCCTACTATTTATTTGATTTTGTGTCAAATCAAATTTCAAAAAGTACAATGAAAGCTAAAATTAATTTTTTAAACGCAAATTACCTAACATATGTTAATAACCATAAAATAAAAGGTTTTTTTTTAAATATAGCAAAATAAACCAAAATATTTACAAAATATCACAACTATGATGGACCGCGATAAATCAAGATAGACTAGTATCTGTGTCTATCTGTATCATGATGTACACTGACAGTAGTCTATCTTGGTCTATATTTATAGATTGTGATATTTTGTCATATTTGTAAATATTTTCAGAGCTTTGTCATTGAAAATAATTTTCTTAAAATAAAAAGGGAAAAAAATAAAAGTTTCTCCCTTAACCCACTTGAATTGAAATTTTGTGTAGTCTTGAACATTCCAATTAAATTAATCAAGAAAAAATATTATCACATAATATTGGCTGATTATCTTATTCATTTATTTATTAGTACAAAATTTAAACAACCAACCTCTTTATTGTCAATACATCCATATGAATTGAGCTATGCACGCTTTGACAATTCTGTAGATTATTAATTAATTTGACACAACACAATATGATAAACAAATGAAAAAAAAAAAAAAGTTCAAATGTATCCTTCTTTTGGAGCAACATATTAAATAATTCTTCAAAATTATATATTTCTTGTTATATTCAATTGAATTATATTTGAGCCTTTGAATTATATTTGAACCTTATAATCAAATATTACTTCCAAACCTTTAAAGTTTGGAAGTATATGTAACTTGTTCTTATAAAATGCACCCATTCTACAATTCTCAAATCACATTATCCTTCGATTACTTTTTTTCTCTGATAAACTAAAAAAAAAAAAAACTACATGTATTATTATTCTTCTCTCATCTTCAATGTTCTCTTCTTTTTTCTCTTTTTCGGTCTGCTCGTATCTAGCTCGGATTCTAATGATGATGATAAAGAGGTAGAAGGTGTTCAAATTTGACAAGTCTACTTTTCAAAATATATTTTTGATAAAATATAGTTTTATGGTTCATGTACTTTTTAGGTTTCATTCAATTTTAGTCCACGTACATTCCATATATAATATTTAGTCTATTTACTTTTAATAAATTATTTTCAAAAGATGATGGTGTTAGTATTTTTTTTCTTGGAATACACAACTTAGGATCGTGCAAAAAGAAAAGGCTTGAAGAAAATTTTGCAATGAGTGTAATAATTGCAACATTATTTAGATTTACTATTCCCAGGTTGACAACAACATGAAATGAAACTATACGAATGAAATAGGAGCTGATATATGATAAAGGTCCTAAGATCATACCAACCTAGTTAAGATTCTCTAGTGCACTTGCTGACTCATACCTATCGTATTTTTCTAAAAAAAATAGCACAGCGTCTTCCCAAAGAACGATTATTGGTTCTCCATATTGATAGTTTAGTTTTAGTTTCTAATAGTCAGCAATTCCCTTTTGTAGATTTTGAAAATATATTTAAAAACACTTACGATTAATTAACCGATTTCAATAAAAATTTAACATTAAACCAAAATGATTTAACTTACATCTTTTAATTTCTTCGACAAAGTATATAATTTGTGTCCATGATATTCGACACAATGTATTATTATTATTTTTTGTTTAAAAAATAAATGATAGGAAAGAGGGACACTAGATGCACTAGAACACATCCCAACACTACTTTAACATATTTGTAGCGCTCTCATCATATATCTCAACCCCAATTTCATTATGTTAATACAATAATAAAGTTCAAAGGAAGCAACCAAATAGCTCAATATAGTGTATTTATTCTTGCAGACTTATATTGTGTACATGGGGAGCAAGCTAGAGAACCCTGATTCTGCTCATTTGCATCATAGGGCAATGTTGGAAGAAGTGGTTGGAAGGTTCAAACACATACATTTTTTTTACTTGTTTTCAAATATAACATAATTATTGACAAATATAGCAAAATTTACTTTCTATCTGGGATAGACTATGATATACTCAGTGAGACATTTATCACTTTTGACACTGATAGATGTGTATCTAAATCTATCACGGTTTATCATGAGTAGAACACAAAATTTTACTACATTCTTGAAAAATATTTTCAATAGTTTTTGTTATTTAAAACAATTTTTCCATAAAAAGTAATAATAGTTGGAAGAAAAATGTTTATGTTTATTATTTCAGCAATTTTGCTCCAGAATCTGTATTATACACTTACAAGAAAAGTTTCAATGGATTTGTGGTGAAACTCACAGAAGAAGAAGCTCAAAAGATAGCTGGTACATCCTTTAATTTTTAGTTCATAACATTTTAGCCCTTGAAAGGTTTTATAATTATTTAAAATTGAGAAATATTTTTTATTTTTATTTTTTTTTTCCAGCTAAGGAGGGTGTGGTGTCTGTGTTTCCTAACAAAATGAAACATATTAAAACGACAAGATCATGGGATTTTATGGGTTTTCCACGAAATGTTCGTCGGGTAAAACAAGTTGAAAGCAACATAGTTGTTGGAGTTTTTGACAGCGGAATCTGGCCGGAGTCTCCCAGTTTCAATGATGCAGGGTTCGGTCCTCCACCTCCCAATTGGAAGGGCACTTGCCAAACCTCCAACAACTTCAGTTGCAACAGGTGAAACCATTTATAAAAAATCTAATTCATCAAGTCCTTTAGCTCCCCATTGGTTTCATTTGAGTTTTCAAATCTGATGTGATATTTTAATACCTGAGCTGTAGCACAATTTTTTCAAATAAAACATATTTCTATAATTTTAAAGAATGTTTTAAATGAAAAAACCGATCCAAATATTTTCAAAATATAACAAAATATAAATGTATACACGATAAATAATTTGTAAATAGTAAATAATTTGGCTATTTTTCTTTTAATTTTGTGGGTTCAGTTGGTGCACCGAAACATCTCAACTTGGTTGATACCTCCCTAGTAACCTCATCATTTTCCTTTTCTTTTTATATCTGAAAACAACCAATTTTTAGAATAAAAATATATTTTTTAACCATTTCTTTCTTTCCCTCTCTTCTCATTTCCCTCCTTCTCTTCTTTTCATATCAATATCCAACCGCTGCCATAATTTTTTTTTTTAATTTCTCATATACGAAGTACAAAAAAAAAAAAAAAAATACACTTTCAGATCTGGAATGAAGTTAGATCGGTTCATTTTATAAAACTTTAACTGCTATGGGCTGCTCTTCTAGAACTTCCCAAGACTGTTGTACTTATTCATGGTAATATATCTTTTGGACTCAATGTATGATGATGGTGCTGAGAATGTGTCTTTTTTTCCTTTTCATTCTAAATATCGAGAAGAGAAGAGAAAAAAAAGTAAGGGAATCGAAAAAAGATGAAAAATTAGGGAAGAAAAGTACCAAAAAAAGAAAAAAGCTTCCCCGGCCATTAAAGAGGAAGGAGAAGGAAGATTAGTAAGGAGTCGAGAAAGAGATTAAGAGAAAAAAAGTAAAAAAGAAAAAAGTTTATTTTATTTTTAAAATTATAAACTATAAATTGCATTTTTTCCTTAGAAGAAATTTATGTTTGAAGTGATTCTAATTAATGAAATAATGTGTTGTATTGTTTTGATCTGAATAGTTATAAACCTATTTGAAGACACACATAAAATAGAAATTTACGAAATTTTAAAGAGCAAAAGACTTGCGACTGCTAGTCATCCATTATATATTAATGTTAGATCAATCATAATTCATATCTTCGGAAATCCTTACAACTTTATTAGAAAAATTATCGGAGCTCGAGCATATCGAATCGACGATCCAATCCCACCTGGTGATGTTGATAGTCCAAGAGATATAGACGGGCATGGGACACACACTGCATCGACAGCGGCCGGTGGTCTTGTGAGGCAGGCAAGTTTGTTCGGTCTGGGGATCGGCACAGCAAGAGGAGGGGTTCCCTCTGCACGCATTGCTGTGTACAAAATATGTTGGGAGACTGGTTGCTCGAACGCCGACATTCTTGCAGCATTTGACGACGCAATTGCCGATGGGGTCGATATCATATCTCTTTCAGTTGGGGGGGACGAACCGGAACCTTATTTCAGAGATTCCATAGCCATTGGAGCTTTCCATGCTAGCAAAAAAGGAATATTGACCTCCCATTCTGCTGGAAATGAAGGTCCTGAGTACTTCACAACACCAAGTGTGGCTCCATGGCTTCTTTCTGTTGCTGCAAGCAGCATGGATAGAAAGTTTGTCACACAAGTGCAGCTTGGCAATGGAGATATCTATACGGTAATATTATATATATATATATATATATATATATATATATATATATTATTTTCTTATAGTTAATTTGAAGTACAATAATTAGACAGTACAACACCTTTTCTGTTTGTATATAATTCAAAGTAATTTTGGAATCATATATGATAATAATATTTTTGATGAAAGTGCAGGGAGTTTCAATAAACACATTTGTAATGGATTATCAATATCCCTTAGTTTATGCTGGTGATGTACCCAACAGAGGTTTCAATGGCTCCATGTCCAGGTAAATTTAGTTCTGGTTTAATAACCTATTTCTTCTTTGTCCCCCACACATATGATTCTTTTTCTAGCGATTAAAGTTATATTGAAATTTATGTCCAATTTTAAAATAATTAAAATAATACTTTAGATTCCTTTTATTACCATTTGATTTTTTAAATAGTTTACATAAACATTACTTACATAAAAATAAAAGAAAAACTTTAGATTCCATGCATCTTTTGGATCAAGGCGTGATGGGACACTAGAAGGTGACAACCTAGTTGAGATGTCTAGGTGCTACCATTGCTTTCTCGAGCTTTAGTACTCTTTTCAAAAACATTACTTACACTACACCTATCAATTTATTTGTCATGTTGATTAACTATTTAAAAAAAAACTGAAAAATAATAATAATAACAACGACAACATTAATAGTAAAGAAAATTATTTTAAATGACAATATTATATAGAGCAGGATAGACTACTAGCTATGTCTATCTGCAATAGATTGTGATATTTTGCTATATTTTTGCTTAACATCAAGCTCATCTCTAGCCATCCGTTTACATATTTGAAACTTGATTTTTGTGTTGAATCAATACTTCTCACTAGGTCCAAGGTACGATGAAAGTGTAACGATTGTGTCAACCTAGTTGAGTTAGCATGATGCACTTCTTGATTTCTACTTTCGAAAAAAGAAATCGTTTACATGCCAAGAGCAAAGTGATGAATGCAATGTCCAATTTATAGTATTAATGCTCAAATAACTTGTCAACATTATTGAAACAGATATTGCCAGAACAATTCAGTGAATCCCAACTTGGTGAGGGGAAGAATCCTTCTTTGTGATTCCCTAATTTCAAGTAGTGAATACTCTACCTTTGGTGACATAGCCGGCCTCCTCATGCAATCATATTCCTTGGACAGTGCTAGATCCTTTACCTTGCCTACTACCGTCCTTCACCCACAATATGGCATTAACATTTACCGCTACATTCGTTCCACGAGGTATGTGTCTCAATTTTAATCGTTCATTTTGTTCAAGAAAAATAATTTTCAAGTAAGTAAGAATTGATGTATGAACGATTTTTAAATAGAATAAATTGAGAGATACAATTTATAAGTCTTTGCACGAAGTTTTTTAAATGAAATTTGAATGATTGTGCAAAATGATACACTTAATGAAAGTTTAGTATTAGTTAATTAAGTGTTTTAGTTTATACAACCTTAAAGTTTGGAGGTATAAATTAATTTATTTTGTTCCTATCAACTTTTGGATTGACAGAACTCCCACTGCAACCATTTTCAAGAGTATCGCTATACGAGATATATCTGCTCCTGTGATAGTTTCCTTCTCATCTAGAGGGCCTAATTTTATAACCAACGACATTCTCAAGGTTAAATTTAATTGGTTGCATTTCAATTGAAATACAAGCATTAAATTGGAAGACTTTTCTCTAGTTTTTTTTTTCATGTTTTTTCAGTTTTTAGGGTCTGTTTGATAACGTTTCCATTTCTTGTTCCTGTTTCTCGTCTCAGGAAACAGAACTATGTTTGATAACTATTTTCGTTTTCTGTTTCTTAAGAAAAAAGAAACAGTGACATAAATTTATTTGATAACTATTTAGTTTTTTGTTTTTTTTTTTAATTGTTTTTTATTATTTTTTTCGCAACCATCATATATGTATAAGTATAAAAGATATGTTCTACACTAAATATAAAAAAATATTGGATCAAAAGTTTATGTCATCTAATCAAGAAAGTCTGGATGACAACTAAAATAAAATAACAAAATTGTTTCAACGTTGTCATCTCTAAATAAATGATGTCGAGTTGAATTTAATTTAATTATATAATTATGTGAATATTGTGGTTGTAAAGTATTATAGTTAAGCTAAATGAATGTCTTAGTCAAAACATTTATATATTTTAAAATTCTACTCAGTTTTCTTAAAAAAAAAAATCACTTGATTTTAGGTCATCAACTAGAACTATTAGAATTAAAATAATATATAAACACGCATATTACGAAATTTAATACTAAAAAATTTAAATATAAAAAAAATTAATATACATATTGAAAATTAATATAAGATATAAACCTACATGTTAGATAATTTTTACATAAAATTAATATAAAATTTTAAAAAAATATAAATATAGCAGAATTATTTTGTGAATAGCAAAATTAATAATTTTTTATACATAAAATGTGGAAACAAATATAAAATAAAAAAGTGTTCATTATAGGAGTTGAAATTTGAGATATAAAAAAATTAATATACATATTAAAAATTAAAATCATATACAAATTTAAATATAGAAAAATTTTAAAACTAAAAAATGAAATAAAATATAAATATTGGAGAATTGATTTTTTAAATAAAAACTTAATAAAGAAAAATTAATAAAGAAATGCAGTGAAATAAACTTTTCCAAATAATTAAAATAAAGTAAAAAAATTACTTCAGGTGGGATTTGAAAACTTAACTTGCAAAAGGAAAACAATTATCATAGGTGCCTAATACCAAACAAACCAAAAGTTTATATTCATCATTTGAAGGAATAGTAAAATATAAATAGAAACAGAAACAACATTTTTTTTTTTTATTGTTTCTCAATTCTGGCTCATTTTTTCAAAATATTTCTTAAATTTTACAAAGAAGAAATAGAAACAGTTATCAAACAAGGTTATTTCTTAAAAAATGAGAAACAGAAACAAGAAACAAAAAATGAAAACGTTATCATAAGGGCCCATGGTTTTTTATTTCCATTTCTTGAATGAATGTCTCACTTTTATCTTGGACATATGATGAGGGTGCTAAAATTATGTCAACCAAATTGAGATACCCTAATCAATACATCCATTAATCCTCGTTTTTAGTCTCTTGTTAAAAAAATAAAAAATCAAATTTTTTAAAAACACATCTAAATTAAGCCAAATATTTGTTTTGTTATTTAAAAATGCTTTTAACATAAATTAGGGAACATAATAAAATAAAAAAAATTTTAATTTTTTTTTTAAGAACTAGAGGGTTGAGATTAGTAAGTACACCTAAATATCTTAACTAGGTTGACATATTCTTTTTGCTCTCGTCACGTTCGATCTAAGAGGTTGAAACAAGTAATCTTTTGTTTCTATATTCTTAGGATAATATGATCGATGAGTTTGATGAAGTTGCATGAATGCAGCCAGATTTGACAGGACCAGGAGTAGAAATTTTAGCAGCATGGCCACCCGTTGCGCCTGTTGATGATGGTAGAGATTCAAGGAGTACTCTTTATAATATAGCCTCAGGAACTTCAATGTCTTGCCCACATCTCACTGGAATTGCAGTGTATGTGAAAACATTCAATCCCAATTGGTCTCCTGCTGCTATAAAATCAGCACTCATGACAACAGGTAATGTAATCATCACATTCACAATTACCCAATCAACAATCATTATAAAAACGAAAAAAAAAAAAAAAAATTCTATGTAAGTAGATTTTGGATCTAGTTTCTATTTGATCCTTAAATTTCAGTATGTTACATTTCGATCTATTTGGTTTCAATTTAGTTCATAAGTTTCAAAATATTACGATATATAATTTTATCATTGGGAATTGGGTTTTGTTTCAATTTGGTCGGTGTATTTTGAGAGTTACATTTTTAACTTTTGTTTTTGTCACTAAATACTCATTTATAGCATCCTTGGTGCTAAAGTATATTAATTAATTTTAAATAATTATAATTGAAACCTTAAAAATAATTTAAATAATGATGAAAAAAATGAAAAATATAATTAATTATAAGGAGCACTTTCAAATATAGTATAATGAACTAAAATATTTATAAAATTTAGAAAAATTCAGATTATTTATGATAGACACCGATAGACTTCTATCAATGTGTATTAGTAGATAAATAGACATTGATAGAAGTCTATCATGGATAGAATTTAAAATTTTGTTATATTTTATAAATATTTTCAGTAGTTTTGTTATTTACAATAATTTTTTTAATTACTAATTAAATAGATATTAACATGGAGCACTTACATATACGGTGAGTATTTACTGTAAATTAATGGTAGAAGTGCAAATATTGAAACATAAGAACCAACTTGAAATTAAACTCAAATCTCGAGGATAAAATCGTAACATTTTAAAATATAGTGAGTAAATCGAAACCAAACTTAAAAATTAAAAGACTAAAAGTGTAATATTATGAAATCTAACAAGCTAAATGAAAATTTATTTTAAATCACAAAACTCAAAGAAGAAAAAGATAATTTTTCGAAAAAGAAAAAAATATAATTTTAAATCACAAAACTACTAAAAATATTTATAATTACAGCAAAATATTACTGATCTTTTACTATATTTTCTGGTTTGTTTTGCTCTATTTGTAAACTGTAAAAAAAAAGAAAAAAAAAACCAAAACATTACTTGCCGATACAAAAACAACTAAACCTAATTTTTACCTCACTCTAATCTCTTATATTTTCTGCAGCTTCACCCATGAATCCTACACGCAATCCAAAGGCAGAGTTTGCATATGGCTCAGGCCATGTGAACCCATTACAGGCTGTCGATCCAGGGTTAGTGTACGATGCAAATGAAAGCGACTACATCAAATTTTTGTGTGGTCAAGGCTACAACACGTCCAGGGTTCGACGTATCACCGGCGACAATAGCGCTTGCACTTCTAGCAACATTGGAAGAGTATGGGATTTAAACTATCCTTCTTTTGCACTCTCCATGGGGAGTACACAAACCGCAATCAATCAATACTTCACAAGAACTCTCACAAACGTTGCGCCAGGACGATATAGGTATCGAGCTAAGATTTTTGCCCCACGAGACCTTGATATCACAGTCAATCCTCCTATGTTATCATTCAATGGTATTGGAGATAGAAAATCATTCACATTGACAGTTCGAGGAACAATGAGCCAGTCCTTAGTCTCTGCCTCTTTGGTTTGGAGTGATGGTGTACATTTTGTCAGAAGCCCTATAACAATCTTTGCTCTCACTAAAAGTATAGTTTAGTCTAGTTTTGCCATTGAGATAATGTTGCTAAATAAAGAAATGAAAGTGTTTAGGAAGTATAGATTCTCTTTGCTTCCTTCTACTCTTTCATATGTTTTCATGCGCTGCCATCTAGTTAAGGTGGCGACGGTTTGAATAAGGTTATGCGTACTTTCTTCATATTCAATGTATACTTAATTTATAAAAGAGTATATGAGGGGAGAATCTTAGCTAATAAGTCATTTTACTCTAACATCTTTCAATAATTTATATTTCTCTTTCGTTGTAATTATTTGAGGTCAAACTGGTTACATTCGAACAAGTAAATTCTTTTATGTATGGGTGTGATTTTGACTATATATAGATATGAAAACATCATGATCTAACAATGAAGATAAGATAACAAATATAAAGTATATCCATTGAGTGAATATATGTTTTTTAAAACAAAAATCTAGAAAAATAAAAATGGTACTTTGGAATATCTCAACTAATTTCACTCATTATTCTTAGCACTCTCACCGTCCCTAACTATAGTAGAGATTGCATGCATTTAAAATGGGGTAAAATTAAATATGTACATAGAGATGTAGAAAAAAATAAAGCTAAACACAAAAGTGAAAATAGAACAAGGGTAGAGAAAGCTACTTTCCTTTTTTGAGAAATTATTTTAAATAACAAAATTTTAGAATTTTTTTTTGTAAACATAGAAAAATATTACAATCTAGCTGTTTTAGATTAAGATAGAATAAGATAAACTACTAATTATGTCTATCGTGATACAAATAGACATAAATAGTAGTTTGTCTTGGTATATTTAAAAATGCGATATTTTTTTAAATTTTCTAAATAATTTTGTTCATTTTGCTATATTTAAAAATGTAATTGTTTTCAAATACTCTAGAGAAAGCGGTTTTTCAATTAAGAGCTAATGTAGAGGCATCATAATTAAAAAAAAAAAAAAAAAGGATTTGGTTCTTTGAATGTAAGCAACAAAGTGTGTTTTCGTTATTTAAAAGGGATGTTAAGTAATGTTGGTAAAGGTTTACACTAAAGGAATTTTCTTTTTTGAAAGAAAATAAAAAGGGAAAATTGAAAGTTAAAGACGAATTATTGTAATGGGTGTCTTTTGACTCAATTTTAATTGGATAAGTATGTAAATAGTAATAAAGATAAGCCGCCGGGGTTGCTTATGGGAAGATCTTCACAACCTAGCTTCACTATCAAGTACTAAATCTTATCCATTTTGTAATTATGATGCAAAGAGTATGTAAATTATAATAATTAAAACTGAAATTTTTGAAAGATTAAGTGAAATAATTAGCCATATGCTGGTTATTTATCTGAACACTTTCGGCCACTCAAGACGAACACAAATACCCGGATCCTATGGAGCAATCTTAACTGCTGCCATTCTTTGGAATGTTTAGCTTGAAAGACATAGAAGAACCTATTAAGGCGTGAGAAAACAACTCAACCATTTGTGGGATGATTCTCCTTATGGCTAGTCAATGCATGGAGTACTACTAAATCAAATCTTTTTTTTTTTTTTTCAATTATATGATGCCTCTACCATTGCTCTAAACTGGAAGGCTTTCCTTTATAAGCTAACTAAATCGTCCTAAATATAAAACTAGTTTAATTTGAAAAGATGAAAAGCATGCAAGTCGAATCAAACCAATTGCATCAAGATCTAGAAAACGTTAGGGTGAATAATTAACTTTCATGCATCTAGCTAATTATTCGCATCTAGCTAATTATTCAAGTGGTTCAATTCAAAGTTGATTAGATTAATGCAACTTAATTTGGTTAACAAGCTAATCTAACTCATCGCTTTATAAATATCATTCACAATTCACAAGTAATTCGCAAATGAATACAAAGCAAACATCACATGTCCTCAAGTGTTCATCAATATGAATTAAAATCTATTAAAAAAAAATTGAAATCCGACAAGACAATATAGTTTGGCTCAAATCCTCACAAATGCAATGAACTAGAATAAAAACCCTAGTATCCCAACCTAGGAATAAAGTCAATTAGCCCATATTCTCAACATGTCGAGCAATGGGAAAGCGATAAGTAACATAAACACCCAAAAGTGTAAAGAAAATAAAGAGGAAGACATTCAAAATCGACTGGAAGCTAAGATAGGTAAAGTATATGGCAAAATACTATGTTTTTAAATAAATGTAACGCCACCAAGAAGCTAAGGACAGCGCCACGGGACAGCAAAAATTCTGCCACGTGAAGACTTCGGATCCGTCGCTCTCTAAGCTAAGGCAGTGCTGTGGTGTCTTACAGAGCCACGCACAACGTCTTGAGACGTCTCGACGTTGTAGGGCAAAAGAAATTTTGCTTCCTTTCTCCACAGTTTGACCGGGTTGATGCCCTTTGACTTCATTTTTGTCCAATCGAACTCTAATTTGATACCAACATAGAAGTTCGTCCTTGATTAGCTTGAAACCTACTAAATAACAAAATATAAACATAAAATCATGGAATGATCTCGAATTAAGCGAAATTAGATATAACAGTTTTGGTGCTATCGATTCCCAAAAAATAAATGTTCTTATTGTACGGTCTAAATACCTTGGATAAGTATCAATCAAGAAATCCATACATCAATATTCGCCCTCTCTGCTGTGTTTTATGTAGGAAGAGCTTAGAGTCAACCGAACATTTATTTATTACTTGCAGATACTCTAATAATTTATGGGACTTTCTGCATGAAGATGTTAATTTACAACCCCCTCAATCAACAAGTTCCTTATATTCGATTACTCAACTTAAACATAACACAAAGACCCAAATCCTATGGAGCAATCTCTCTTTTGCTATTTTTTGGAATATTTGGCTTGAAAGAAATAGAACAACTTTTCAAGGTAGGGACAAGCAACTCAATCATCTACGGGATGATACTCTCCTTGTGGCTATAGTCACTGGAGTACTAAATTGAATATTTTTTGTAATTACAGTGCATCTACCATTGCTTTAAATGATCGAAAGTATTTTCTTTAGTTTTCAGTGCTTTTTGGATTGAGCTTTCCTCTGGCTCTCCTTGTATTTACACTTTATATTTTTGAATGCATCTCTAGTGGCACCAAAAGATAATGAGGATGTTAAGGAGGTGTCAATCTAGTGGCACTCATCTCTTTCCTATAGTATCTTGTTTAAAAAAACTATTTATAAAATTACTTAGAAATATATGCACGATTTTCTTTGGGAAGGTGGGGATAAAGTTGGTTCTTCCCATTTGGTTAATTAGATGGGATCATGAATTACTTTGGCCAAAGAAATATGGGGTTTAATTTGGACATTGACAAAATCAAAACATCTAAAGAGGCACCTCTCAGCAAATGGTTGTGGCTCAATTTTAAATGACTGTGATGTCTTATGAGAAATTCTCATTGATGCTAAATATGGAATTTTTTTTTAAAATAATGTTTTTTTAATAAAATATGTCAAGAATAGTGTGGGTGGAAAAAAAATGTCAAAAA
>JBBPDJ010033106.1:0-16934 GCA_037974625.1 Cucumis cinereus | reverse complement strand
ACTGCATTTTTTTTCCCAATGTATGTATTTTATTTTCTCAAAAATAAAATTGAGAATGATTCTGTGTTTATTCCGCTTCAATGGGTTTTTATCCCATCAAGAACATGTGATTTTTATGTAAGTAAATTTTAAAGTGATATTCATGTTTCAACCTTTATTTAAGGCAAGCAAACACACACTCACATTTCTGATGTGTTTGATAAGATTCAAACCGCAAAATCGATTTTATTTCACAAAGAACACGACAAGACCATCAACAAAGTTGCACAAATACGTCATGAATATAATTCATCACGTGGAGAACTGCCTATCGTGACATCTCGCCAGATTTAAAACAACCCATCTAACTTGAACCCGAAAGTTTTCCTCCAGCACCAACTGACGATCAGAACGTGAGGAATGCATAAATTTGGGGGTAGTGTTGTTTTATGATTTCTTCTTGTAATTTCATCTTCTTTTGTAACTTGTAATCATAATTATCTTTCTCATATATGAAATCATTGCAAGTTACTTTCATGTTTTAAACGCATGATAATATGAAAAGAAGAAGATCATGGAATAAAGAGAAATGCCAGGCGATGAAAATTGGCTCGTGTCAACCAACCGTGTGACGGAGAAGATGCCACACTATGAGAATTGAAGACAATCGAGTTGGTGAAGATGTCAGCGTAAATGTCAGACGACATTCAAAATGACGCAAGGGAAGAAGTGTAGGGATGTTGTAGAGGAACTTAATGCCAAATTCAGGTCTCATGTACTGTTACATGCCTTCAACGCCTATAAATAGGCACCAAAAGCTTCAATTCAAACACAGACCTATGGAGTTGAGAACCTCTTCCTAAAGCTATGCCAATTTTGTCATTGACATCCCCTTTCCTTTCTCTTTTCATTAAGCTTTAGAGGAGAGCTGGAGCTTTGTGAGATTAGAAATGAAGTCCAAAATTACCATTTTCCTAACCTTAGAACAAATAGCAATGGGGCAAATAATGCAAGAGATTGCATTCTGCAGCTTGACACGATTATCTTTTTTTCCATTTTTATTTTCATACTTTTATTGTATTGATATTTTGAATTTGATGGTTGAAAGACCTAAAGTTTTTATTATGAATGCAATTATCTTTCACTATCGTTCCCCCATCTCTTTATTTGTTAATTTTGTAAACATTCTATGTTATGATTGAAATGAAGTTTAGAATGTTTTTTCTTTGAAAAGTATTGATGAATAAAGTAATTATTTTGTTTAATCAAAGCTATCTTCAATACCTAATTCTATTTGAGAGAATGAATTAAGTATTGGTAGTTAACTACTCGAGAGAGCAAGAAACTGAGACCTCATTAAGCAAACAAAGAAATGATTGTAGAAATAAAATGTTATGCGGTTTGAACCTTATAATACATATCAGAAATGTGAATGTGTGTGGCATTTAGGCGCCGAAAGGTTGGTTGCCTTAAATCAAAGTTGAAACATGAATATGACGTTCAAATTTACTTAGATAAAAATCACATGTTCTAACTTCATCCGAAAGGTGAATATATGAGGCGAAGGCATCAAGAGGTTGCTCACTTGATTTGAAGTTAAACAATAACTTAACAAAACAAAAAGAGAGAAGCAAAGGATCAACAAGGGAAAAATGATGAAAATTAGGTTAAGTAAACTTAGAAAAAAAAAAACATAAGACAAATCAAGACAATGAATATGAGAAATCAAGCCTCAAACTATGACAAAAATCAAAATGTTTGTAAAGAAAATGTTCAAATAGAGTTCTATATATAGTTGTATATAGGAGATAACAGTTACATTCCTTTGAAATTTGACTATTAAACATAATTAAAGATAAAAACTAAATTATAGACATAATGAGATGCTACTTTTCATATTCTAATATCCCTCAACTCTAAAATATATATGTTGTGAGCATTTATTAGAAAGATACTTATAGAGATATATGTTATATAATGATGACAATGTGATAATATGAATAGTTGTTACAATAATTAATGTAAATTTATTGTACAGTTTGAATTAAATATAATAGTTTCTAAAAAAATATTAAAAAGATGATAAGAAATTATGCAGTTGTGTTAATTTTTTTGGGTAATTTTTAAAATCAAATGGGCCAAAATATTTACAAAATATAGTAAAATTTCAAATTTTATGAATGATAGACACTAATAGAAGTCTATCACTATCTATCAGTATCGATCATTGAAAGAATCTAAAAACTTTCTGTATTTTATAAATATTTTAGCAGTTTTGACATTTATAATAATTTTTCTAATTTATTTTAAATCATACATACATACGTACGTATATTAATTTTAAAACAATTTAATAAGTTTAGTGTATGTATCCGAAAGCTAGTCATATTCCTTTTTTTTACAGAAGTATTTTTTCTTAGTGGCATATTTTGTAAATTAAAGAAAGTGATATAGTTTGTAAAGTAAAGATTTGACAATGGGTAAATTAGTCTAAAAATTATTCTCTCTTAAGCCCCTTTTTAATATAGTAACATATTTAACTATTTTAAATATGCAATAATTAGTTAACTTTTATGGCAAAAATCAAAGGTTGTTTCATGAGACTTGAAACAGTATACAGTGGATATACAAGTGAATCATGTTTTAAGGTTAGATATCTTATTTTGGTAACATTATGGACACGATCGACTTTGTAATTGTTACAAATGTTGTAAGTGATACAAATGATTTGATCCAAATTGTATAAGAACCTTTACGTATCGAAAAACAATTATAGAACCATTACTCAAATTATTTGGGAAATTAAAAATACCATACATTGAAATAAAAATACAGAGATAAACTACTGTAAAATTTCTTAATGGCTAAGCATGCTATTTACAAAAACATTTAGAATTACAGAGAAATTGGAACTTACTCTTGTTGTCGTCTATATGTATCTACCAATCACCAAATTGAAGTCACCACCACTTGGAACCTTCCTTATTCTCTGAGTAATGCAGGCTTAAGGTTTGTGGGAACCTTTTACGAATTCGAAATTTTGGAGAAAAATACCAAGAGCAAAACTCTTGAGAGAAACTCTTCTGTTTACAAATCTTCTACAACCCCAGACCTCAAAACTTCTACTTGAAGAAAAGGAGGTTAGACAGAATATGAGATTACGTGGGAGCATCCCACATTTTCCAATAGTAACTCCCTTGATAGGGAGTTATTAATTTAATTTAATTTAATTTAAATTAAATTTAAATTAAATTAAAATAATTAATTAATTATATTATATTTTATTTTATTTTATTAATATTTCATTTGAATCATATTTAAATGAATATCTCTCACATGACCTATAGTTTTAATTTAAATAATTTAAGTAAATCTAATTTAATAAAATAGAATTAAACTAAAATATTAATTAATTCTCCAATTAATTAATTACTAAATTAAATATCTTATATTTAATTTAATCAAGATATAAATCATATTCACATCTAACATTCTCTCATGACCTATAGTTTTAATATGTATCATATGTGCATTAAATTTTCCTACTACAAAAAGAACTTTACTTGACACTTTTAATTTTACATTATTTGACGGTTTTATAGAAAACCGTCAAGTAATGTTGAAAACCGTCAAAATAAATTAATATTTAATTTATAGTTTCAATATGAATCTAATTCACATTAAATTAATATTTGAACTTATTCAAATATTTTATTCTCTCATAAATTAATTTTGAATCACATCCAAAATAAAATTTATATTATAACGTATCACCACACATTTTATCACTTTTCCAAGTTAATTTGAACATTTCAAATTATATTCAAGATATATTAACCTTACTTTCCTTTACGAGCTAGGAAAGGGACCAAATCAACCTACAGATCAGAAGCTACAACGGTATGGGATTAATTGGCTAAACTCATTAATCACATTAATCAATTTTCATTAACTGTATGTACACTCCACTAAAGACTCACAGCTAAACTCTTCCACTGTAAATATATTTATGTGTCCATGAATATAGACCAATAATAGCAAGTTAGTCCATAGCAAGTGTCTGTAATACCAGCTGGACCAAATTATCGTTTTACCCATGGATTACTACGTAGTCCTTAAATACTAGTTCTCCTCTAATGAACAACTTGTTTATAGTCCAACCAATAAAAAGAAGTTTGTCTCGTGTCATAGAGAGGATATGGTCCTTTGTTCAAGTTTCGGAGACAGCATTTAATGGAACACTCATCTATTTACCCTAAAGTCGGAAGGAGTCAATTTCATCTTGTGTGATTATGTTTCCAACTTCTCACTCGATTTTGTCCCCAAAATGGTAGACTTATTCAGTCGGTAATCTAGCCACTCTCACCCGTACAAATCAAATAACAATCTCTCGTTAATAGAATTTCATAATAGACTCAGGCTTAAGACTAAGTTGTCTAGGTCATCCTATTGAAATTGAAACCTAACTAGTCAACGAAGTTACATCTAGTGGTTACTATTTCGTGGTCCAGTCTTACGCAAACTCATTGCATAGGATACCTCCACTCGCGTGTCACCTACAAGAACACGTTGGATCATTGTGTTTGTATCAAATACAATGTGGCTTAATGTTACCAGGATAAGGTGCCCAACCTTATCCCTATACTATTGACCCTTTAAGTTGTATCTCGAACATCGATCCTTGTATGTCTCTACATACAGTTCAAGACTCATAAATCAACTTTTGATATTAATTTATTGGATTTAGACTAATAAGACAAAAAATAATCTATAACACTTTATTGAAATTAAAATAATAACTCTTTATTAGTAACGGTCAATAGATTACATTTACTATCTACGAGTTTTAAGACATAAAATCCAACAAACTTCTACTTGAACTAAAACCATAGTCTAGTGTGAATTAGATTCATATTAAAACTATAGATTAAATTTAATGTGTATATGATACACATTAAACTATAGGTTATGATAGAATATTATATTTGAATATGATTCAAATCAGAATTACATTAAAGATATTTAATTTAGTAATTAATTAATTGTAGAATTAATTAATGGTTTAGTTTAATTAAATTAAAACTAAAGGTTAGGAGAGAATATAACATTTGAATGTGATTCAAATTAGAATTAAATTAAATATAAGATATTTAATTTAAGAATTAATTGTAGAATTAATAGTTTAAGTTTAATTAGATTTGATTTAATTAAATTAAAACTAAAAGATATGAGAAAGATTCATGGAAATATTAATTAAATATGATTTAATTAATTGTTGATTTGATTGAAATTAAATAACTGTGGGAAACGTTGAGATTCACCTACGTGTTTCCACAATTCTCTCAAACCTCATTTTCTTGTTCTACAAGAAAAGGTTATAAATAGGTCTCTTCGGTGTTTTAATAAAGAACACAAGATAACACAATAACAAAAAGAAAAAAAAGAAAGAAGAGTTCTCTTTTTTTTTTCTCTAAAATTCTCTCAAAAAGGTTTCCAAGTCTTAGAAAGGTTCCCACAAATCAAACCTCCTCTACTCAGAGGATAAGAAAGGTTCCAAGTTGTGATTTGTAGATTTAGAGTCGACAACGAAGGTAAGTTTGAATTTATTCTTTGAAATTTTATTTATTTTAATGTTAAAGCATGCTTAGCCATTTACTATTTTACAGTAAATTGTTTCTGTCATTTTGTCAATGTATTGGTATTTTTATTTCTCCAATTAAATTTAGATAATGGTCCTGTTAAATCTTTCGTTGTGCAGGGGCTCTTATCCTTTCACTTCTTGTATACACAAGGCTCATCAATGTTTTGCTCAAAAAACCATAAGATTTTATTGCAGTATCAAATCTAATGTTCCAAGATCTTCATGCTAGCTTCAACCCATAAATCGATTGATTCAACTTGCAAAACCTTTTGCTCCTGACCTTGAGTTATGACTCCATTGGGATGAGACATAAAGATAGTCTCTTTAAGATTGTCATTTAGAAAAGAAGCCTTGACAACCATTTGTCATATTTCATAATCTTAAAATGCGGCTATGGACAAAAGAAACTTTATAGACTTTAACATAGCAACAGGAAAAAAAGTATCCTCATAGTCAACCCCTTCATTTTGTGTATAACTTTTTGCTAGAAGTCTAACTTTGAATGTTTGTACCTTCCCAGCTGAATCTTTCTTTCTCTTATAGATTCATTTGCACCCTATGAGTTTCACCCTTTCAGGTAGAACTAAAAGCTTCCACATTGAATTGAAGTACATAGACACCATTTCAAGGTCCATGGCTTTGACCCATTGGCCTGTGTCCACATCATTCATTGTCTGTTTATAGGACAATGGATCCTCAATGCCATCATCTGGTATGACAATCTAAGTTTCAGTTAAACTCAAGTAACGGTTAGGTTATGATACAACCCTTCCACTGCATTGAGGCACTCTCAAAGATTGAGAAGGATGAGACTACCAGATGTGTTCGTTTCATCAACTCTTGACGAGGGACCAACTTCATCAACAATTCATGTTGATTCATCAGTAGCTTCATTTAATACTAATTTATTTCATGGTTTATGATCTCTCATGTGATCTTCTTCCAAGAATGTGATATTTGTCGATACAAACACTCTGTTTTCTTATGCATCGAAGAATAAACCACCTTTCATTTCTTTAGGGTAACCAATAAATTGACATAACCTTGAACGAGGTTCCAACTTCTTGGAATTTGTCACTAACACGTATGTTGGACACCTCAGATTATGAAGTGACTTAAACTAGGTTTACGTGTTATCCATAACTCAAAAGATGTTTCAAAAATACTTTTTGAGGGAACATTGTTTACGATGTGACTGTAGTCTCTACCCAATGAGTTAGGCAATTGAGCATAACTCATCATAAAATGAACCATGTCTAACAAGGTTCTATTTCTCCTTTCTGATATACCATTTTTTTTAGGTGTACCAGGTGCTGAGTGTTGAGATTGGATTCCATGTTCTATCATATAGTCCTGAAATTTCAAATCCATGTACTATTCACCTCGATCATAGAGAAGTATTTTAATCCTTTTACCTACTAAATTTTAAACTTCAGCCTTATACTCCTTGAACTTTTCAAGAGTTTTAGACTTATGTTTCATTAGGTCTAAATAACCCTAACTTGAATAATCATCTATAAAAGAGATGAAGCATTTAAAACCTCCTTGAGCTTTAACATGCAACAAACCACATAGGTTTAAATGTACAAGTTCTAGAGGCTCTTTTGCTTTGTAACCCTTTGCAGTCTTTTAGTCATTTTTCCTTCAAGAAAAGATTCACATGGAAGTAATGAATCATCTTCTAACTTATTTAGAAGTCCATTCTTTACCAATCTTCCGATCCTATAAAGATTAATGTCACCTAATCTTAAAAGCCAAAGATAAGTATTGTTATTAGGAGAAACTATTTGCCTTTTATTTTGAGTATTAGAAATTTTAAACATTTGATGATTTAAATTTTTTTTTGCTTCATTCGACCTTAATACATACAAGTTGTTTTCTAATTTAACTGAACATACATGTACATCATTCTTAGAAATGAATGCTTCATTTATAGAGAAAGAGATTGAATATATTTGTTCAAGTAAACAAGCAATAGATACTAAGTTCCTTTTAATATTACGAACTATATATAAGTTTTCTAAAAGCAAGTATCGACTTCTAAATAAACAACTCACATATCCCACTGCAACAGCTGAAATGAAGTCTCCCGTTTGAACCTTCAGCATCATTTTATCCTTCTCGAGTTGCAGGAAGGAACTAGTTTCTTATAAAGAAGAACAAACATAGTTAGTTGTTCCTGAATCCAGTATCAAGGCATTTTGGTCATTTTTCACTAAACAAGTTTCTAGACAAGTAAATCATATTTACCTTCCTTCTTCTTCTCAGCAAGGTACTTGGGACAATTTCTCTTCCAATTTTCATTGACATTATAATAGAAGCACTTTTCCTTGGCAGCTACATTAGCTTTTTCCTTGTCTTTTGTAGTAGCAGTAGGACCCTTCCCCTTTCCTCCTTTCTTCTTCTAAATTTTCTTAGTTTTAGAAGTTGAAGGTGCAAACTTTGTTCTAGAGGATGAACCTTTCTGAAAACTCTTGGAATGAACAACATTTCCCTCTCTTTTTTTATGTCCCTTATTTTTCATAAGAGAATGAAAAGTCTGCAACTCGTTAAGGAGAGTAGTCAAGGTTTACTCTATCTTGTTCATTGCCAAATTGTTGTGGAATTGGAAAAAAAAAACTCTTCAGAAGAGATTGCATGATAAAGGACACTTAACTGCTCATCAATAATTGCCTCGTTCGTCTCTACCACATTGAAGTGGACCATCATGTCGAGAACTTGTTCTTTAACAGATTGGCCCACATTCATACGGGCATTATAAACGTATTTTGTAGCCTCATACCGGATCTAAAAGGACGGTTGTCCAAACATCTCTCGAAGGAAATTCATGCTCGGACGTGTAATGACCATGGACTCATGCTTCTTTCTTTGTACGTCAGATATACTGGCAAAGATATAGACGCGAGCCTTTTCATTGGTCTTTGTCTAGCGGTTATATACATCCTTAACAATCAGGGATGCATTTTAAGCAGGAGAAGAGGACATTTCTCCATTAAGACGAACATAGATCATCGAAAACTAGAATCATATTCAAGTTCAGTTTTCACGTCGCATACAGGAATGCATTTTGAGCAGGAGAAGAGGACGTTTCTCCATTAAGACGAACATAGATCATCGAGAACTATAATCATATTCAAGTTCAATTTCCACGTTGCATAATTTTTACCGGTTAATATATCGTTCTTAAGCAGTTGAATTATAGTGAAAGGCATGCTGAAAAAATAACAAACAATTGACCGTATTAGTTATCCTTTTCTTAACCCATTACACAAAAAATCCAATCAATTTATCAAAAACAAAAAAATCAAAAGAACCCTAATCAAATAAATGATTTACTTTTTGCAACGATACTTTAGGAGTTTAAAGCAACGGTCACTAAAGAGTGATCAGCTACTCCTCTCCTGAATTGAGACAATCTCAGCTAATTACTAATACCATAATAACTCTTATTCCTATAGATCTTAACTACCGTTATTCGAAAAAGGATTCATTAACTAACTTAATTCATTACGTAAGTGTGCCCCTCCATTTTCATATTTTAGAGGTATGCTTCAATAGGCTACCGTTAGGAAAGACAGCTGTTGCAGATTAACGTAAGAAACCATATCCATTTCTGAAGTTTACGGTGTTCCAACTCTTATGATCAAGCCCTCCGAAGGGATGGTCGCTCCAGGACGATACACAGGCGGATCATAGAATTCTCAGGGTGCAACCTAATGTAGGAGACCGTAGGATACGTTGACACGCGTACTTCTCACACTTACTATGAACATTTTCCTTATGCACCTTGTTATTGAGTCATACAAACACTTTTTGAAGGGAGGCCACACCCAGGACGACACGAAGCCAAGTATGGATCTCACGTGTGAACACTTAGAGACGTGATAGCTAAAAATTGATATATCATATATATCATTTTTCTCCAACTAAAATGTTCTATTAATTTAGTGTCCAACCAATAAACAAAAATCTCTCTCGTTCCATAGAGAGGGTAGGACCATTTGTTCAAGTCCTGGAGGTACCAAGAACACTCATATACTTACCCTAAAGTCGGAAAAGAGTCAATTCCATCTTGAGTGATTGTGTTCTCAGCTTGCCACTTGGTCTTGTCCCCAAAATAGTAGGATTATTGAGTCCACAATCTGGCAACTCTCACCCGTACAAATCAAAGGACAATCCCTCGTGAACAGAAGTTCATAATACACTCAGGCTTAAGACTAAGTTTCCTAGGTCATCCTATTGAAACCTAACTAGTCAACGGAGTTAAATCTAGTGGTTACTATTTCGTGGTTCAGTCTTATGCAAACTCATTGCATAGGATACCCCCACTCGCGTGTCACCTACATGAACACATTGGATCATTGTGTTTGTATCAAATACAAAGTGGGTCGTATGCATAGTGTTACCAGGATAAGGTACCCAACCTTATCCCTTTACTATAAACCCTTAAGTTGTATCTTGAACATTGATCCCTATATGTCTCCACATACAGTCAATATTCATAAATCAGCTTAGGATGTTAGTTTATTGGATTTAGGTTAATAAGAAAAAAAAATAATCAATAACACTTTATTGAAATTAGAATAATAATTCTTTATTAATAACGATCGACGAATTACATTTACTATCTACGAGTTTTAAGACATAAAACCCAACACCTTTACTTTTTAAAATATGTTTTGGATAACATGATTCATCATTTTGTACCACAAGAGCATGCAAAAGTTGTATCTGATTGTCATTCATCACCCTATGATAGCCATTTTGGTCCCCTACAGACAACATCTAAAGTATTATAATCTGGTTCTTATTGGCTTTCATTATCTAAAGATTGTTATACTTATGTTAGAATATGTGATAATTGCCAACAAACTGGAAATATTTATAGCACAGATAAATCCCTCTGACCCTAATTTTAGAAACTGAACTATTTGATGTATGGGGTATAGATTTCATGGGTCCATTTCCACAACCTGAACGTTATTCATTTATTTTATAAACCGTTGATTACGTCTCAAAATGGGTAGAGGCAAATGCCACTAGAATGAATGGCAGACACATTGGTCTCAAATTTTTGCATAAAACATCTTTACTAGATTTGGAACTCCAAGAGCTATTGTTACTGACGAAGGATCCCATTTGTACAATAAATTGTTTGATAACTTGCTTTCAAAGTATAAGGTTAAGCATAAGTTCTTAGTTTATCACCCTCAAACTAACAGTTTAGCTGAAAATTCAAATAGAAAAATTAAACAGATCCTGGAGAAGACGGTCAGAGCAAATAGAAGAGACTGGGCCATGAAGCTCGATGACGCTCTCTGCACATACAGAACATTCAAAACTTCAATTGGAACTTCTCCATACAAATTAGTATTCAGTAAGGCATGTCACTTACCAGTTGAGCTAGAACACTGCGCCTACTGAGCTATCAAAAAACTAAATTTCAATCAAAAGGTGGGTATGGGACAAAGACTGTTACAATTCAATGAAATAGAAGAGTTTTAAAGCCAGGCATATGAGAACACTAAACTCTATAAAGAGAGAACAACGAAATGGCAAGTTTGGTATCAAGGTCAGGTTTGTTTTAATTTGTATTTTCAAAATGGCCAGGGTTAAGATAAGTTAGTTTCAAGTCTAGATGGTCTGTGAGTGTCATAAGAGAATCGATGCTTTCTGGCTTCACACCTCTTCTGAGGCGAGAGAAGGTGTCGTGGAAGGGGGTGGGACAAACAGATTATAATCTCATATAACACTTGCTCATCATGTAATGAGCTGATACCACTATGACATTATTGCAAGTTCTCATCAAATTTAGGTTCAACTCTTAGTGATCATCTTAATGTACGCAACTCACTTTTCGATGATCATCTTTACGTACATAGCTCACTTCAATCAAATCTTTCAAGGCTTAGTGATTAGCTCTATGTATGTAGCTCACTTACTTTTGATTAGCTTTACATACATAGCTCACTTCAATCATCTTTTCCAAGCTTAGTTATCAACTTTATGTACATAGCTCACTTGTTTGTGATCAGCTTTATGTACATAGCTTACTTAACGTGTTCCACCCAATGCCCAATGATCCGCTTAACCCGCGTTGCTCATCCAATCGTCTAATGACCAACTTGACATACGTTATCTTAATAAATTAATACCTATACCTTTCATAGTTCCAAGTTTTAGAAGGATTTATCCACATTTCCCTATTCTCATTCGAAAGTTTCACTGTAACTACACATCTCTATACATATGTACAATTAACCTATAAGGAGTTTGACTTTATTTAATATACGTCCCAAACAACATTTGAATAAGATACACTAAATGTTTTATCAAAACGTTCTTAAAATAAAAGTTTGGTGAGGACAAGTCACTCTACTCTACTCTGTCTTCTTTCTTTCCCAACCCTTTCTTTCTTACTCAAATATTCGGCGCCTAGTTCCCAGATTCCTATTCTCTTTAGCTTTTCGTCTTCCCCTATTTTCGTTCCCCCAAAATATCAAATTCTCCTCTATTTGTACTATTTCTTCACTCCTCTTAGTCACCATGTAAGCTTCAGTTAGTTGTCACCTCCAACTAGAACTTTTTCAGATGTCAAGTCTTCCTTTTAACTTTGGTCAAATCTTTTCCTACACCAAACACCTAACTTTTGTATTTTTTAGCTGCTCGACGCCTATCTTTACCCATTCTTTCATTAGGCAACCAATTCTTCCTATTCCAAATCTCATTGTGTCAACACTTTAGCGCCTAACTCAACTTCTAGCTCATCAACAGTTCTTCTCAACACCCACTTCAATTCCAAACTTAGTTCCTAACTAGCATGCCATCTTCTTTTCACCCGCCCACCCTTGATGTCAACTCTCAATGCCAACCTTTCCAACGCCTACTCTTATATCAATTCCAGACTTCTTACCCAAAACTTCTACATTTTTCCTTCTTAACGTCCATTCTCAACGTGATACGGGTCTTACAACACCTCCTCAATCTTCTATCAAGTTTCTTTAGGAGTTCTAAGAAACTACTACCTAATGTTCTCATAGGTAACTGAACCCTAGATTATTAAAGCTTAGTTTGTTTACCATGTGACTCTACTATTCCTAGACTTTTAGTCCCATATCCTTTTGTGACATTCATTTACATCCTAGCCTTCTCCATACTAAAGTTCTATTGGATTATTAAATTAACTGGCCAGTGTAATTTGCCAGTGCTTTCTTTAAATTCAACATAGAGATTGCATACAACAAAGTGATATGAGCATAACATTACTAAAGCCATAAAAACCACAGGGCATCCACAATGTCAAACCCCTATAAAAATTTAACACATTAAATCAACTTCTTTATTAAATAAAAATCATCGCTACAATGTAGTTCGATTGGTAGGTGAGAAGAAAAATAAAATAAAATAATTAAAAGAAATAAATAGAAGAAAAATTGTTGGGAAGTTACGAATGAAAAAACATGTGATAAATCCTCAAGTTCCAAGACTTTCTCTAGGATAAATTGAAGGAAATTGAATCTTGGCACAAGCGTGTGATCGCGTTATTTTATTCTTGAGACAATTAAAAATACAAATAAGCAAGACAAAGGTTAAGCAACATACCTTTATTGTTCCACAATCGCAGCAAAATCTTCTCTTGAAACTGGTTGTCTCTTTCTTGAATTCTTCTAATTCCACGAGATTTTCATTGCTATGACTTTGGCAAGGATCCGGTTTGTGGGAACCGCTTCTTGAAAGAATAGAGAGAATGAGAAAGAAGAATTTTCATAGAACTTTTTAAAGAAAATTGGGAGAATTTCCAAAGGAAGAATTTTAGAGTGTTCTCATAAATTCATATTGAAGAGAGTGTCTTCATTAAGGGCTTCCAAGAGCCCTATTTATAGAACTTTATGTTACTCTAAATCTTATTAGAATAACCATTTGTAGAGATTTTTAGATCAATAATTTAATTATCTCCTACAAATTCTTTTAATTTGAATCTCATTCAAATAAAATAATTAATTATTTGAATCCAATCCAAACTAATTAATTAATTCTCCTCCAATTATTCAATAACTTAATTATATAGATCTCATCCAAATAATTCTTTCTTTGAATCTCATTAAAAAAAATTAATTCTCTTATTATTTATTTATTTTGAATATTTATTCAAATTAAATAATTTATTTATTTATATAGATCTCATCCAAATAAATAATTAATTATTTGAATCATGTCCAAATAAAATTAATTCTTCATATTATAAAGTTTATTACAATATTGATAACTTGTAGAGATACAAGTTATTATTCCTTTTTATTCAAGATAATTAAGGAGAAATGACAGTAAACGCATCAACTAGACTTAGAAATTATGCAAAGTTGTGAGTTATGCTCTCATGTGTTTTACAATGTTTAAAAATCCTAAAAACTATGACCATTAGCTATTTTCATTGCAGGATTTGAAGAAAGAAGAAGAAATCATCCAAAGTGTAAATTGCAATGTTCTTGATCACATAGGAAGGAAGAAGCGTTGACACTAGGCAGCGAGCCAAAAAAGAGCCAATGTGATAAGAATCAATGAGACGATGAAATTGCATGAAAGTTAGTTGTTGAAGCAAAGGCCACTATGTGTTGAGCATAGCCAAGCGCACATCATGAAGGACAAGCATAGCCAAGCGCACATCAGGAAGAACAAACACCTAATCACACGAAGTAAGAGCCAAGATCATTCAAATTTGGTGCACTTTTATGATCGTGGATGGATCCCATGGACGTGCAAACATTTCGCCTAAAAACAAGGAATGTGCTTAATCGATGACAAGCATTTGGAGGCCAATACATACTAGCACATGCTAAGATGGACGGACATAGATACAAAGTTATTATTTTTCCAGAAGCCAAAACTCTACCAAAATCTCCAGTTCTTCATCTTCCTCACAACTCCATTATCACAATCAATCATTGCAGCACTACAGAGTTCAATTGAGTCGAGGAGAAGCAAGAAATTATGATTAATGACCCATTGTTTAAACGCGCTTGTCTTCCATTTTTGTTTCTATTGTGTTTTGTACTTTTGAATTAGAGATTGGAAACTTCTTTCATTCATTAATATGAGCACAAAAAATTTCACTGCTTATTCATCCATGTTCTTTACTTTTTCTATGAGTAGCTAAATTTTTTTCAATGGGTTAGGAGGATAGACTAATTTTTCTCTAAAACATGCACGAAAAAAATTAGATTGTTTAAGTTGATTTAAAAGTCCATGTTTAAATTAATCCAAAGGTTGATTTAAGTGCAGGTAGTTAACTGCTAAAAAGAGTAAGTGGCTAAGACTAAGTTAAACAAAGATAGAAATAATCTTAGAAATAAGCTTAGGTCTGTTGCATATCAATACAACATTTACATCTAGAAATAAGTACTTGTGGTAGTAAGGGCCCAAAAGGTATCTTGTCTTAATTAGTAATTGGGCACATAAACATTATTTGTGTATGGTTTAACGAGAATGTGAGAAAACCTTCTTAACCTAGTTTAATTCATAGTTTTCCTACATTGTCATTCCATGTTCTGTACGTAATTGACTAACGCATTCACCACACACATAAATACCTCTTCTGATCAAGGTAGTAGTTTAAGTAGCATAGTTGTAGGTTGCATATCAATTATCTTAACGTTGATTTTATTTTCATCACAATAGTCGAAATAAAGAATTCATTTGTAAAACAAAATTCTCTGTGTTCGACCTTGGACACACTAGACAACATATTTAAGTCCACACTTGGACTTAGTTAGGAAAACTTTTAATCCAAATCTACATTCATCGCATTTAAAGATGCAACATAGTAGGCTAGGTCACTTCCAACGTATACTACGTGTGATCCATTGCATTCTTACCAACGACATATTTACAAACGAACAAGTTTTTGGCATCGTTGCCAATGAATTTCTTTTATTTTTTACTAATTGAATTGTTGATTTGTTCTTTTGCAGTGCTTTAGTAGAAGGTGTACTAAAACTCGCCGAAGAGTTTATCAAACAATATATGAGTGAACGCTCATCGCCTGAACTTGTATTTGACCCTGAAATTAAGTGTACCTTTTGACAAAGGAAAAGAAGGAACCGAAGGAGAAGATTGAGAAATCTTGTTGATTATTTTGAGTGCATGAGATATAACAACAACAAGCGGGACCAAAGAATGTTGGATCTCAACGCTCCACTCATTACGAACAATAGAGTTCGAACAAACAATGATAATGAGACAAGAGAATTAGAGCATATGATATTGATTGCTCATGACATCAATAGACCAATCAGAGGCTATGCTTCTCCAAAGTTATATGATTTTGCTTAAGGCATTATGCTGCCAACCTTTATAGGAGCTAGATTTGAAATGAAACCAGTGATGTTGCAAATGATTCAAACTGCAGGTCAATTCGAAGGATAACATGGAAAAGATCATCATGAGCATTTAAAGAGTTTTCTTGAGATTCGTAGAACTTTCTATTTCCAAACGTGATTTAGAATGAAATCAGACTTACATTGTTTCCATTCACTTTGAAAGATGATGCAAGGAAATGGGCACACATATTGAATGCAGGGCATGTCCCCGCCTAGGATTAGATGGTGGAAAAGTTTATGAATAGATATTTCCCACCAATTGAGAATGCAAAAAGAAGGAGAGATTTGCGAATTTTGAGCAAAATGATCGAAAAACATTGAGTGATGTCTGTAATCATTTTAAGAGATTAGTAAAAAAAATTAACCGCAAAATGGCATACCAGAATGCGTGCAAGTTGAAATTTTTACGATGGACTCAATAAAAATTCTCAATAAGCAGCTGATGTGGTAGCATCTAGAATTGGGGGTTTAATGGACAAGACCTATAAAGAGGCAAATTATATATTGGACAGTGTTTCAAGAAACACTGAGGAATGGAAGGATAATGACTATGAATCAAGATCAGGAAGAAGAAAAAATGAATCAAAGAGAGTAAAAGCAGAGAAAATTATTATTTTACAACAACAATTGGCCACAATGGCAACTTTGCTATAGTCTATGGCATTAAGTCAAAATTCTTGAGGAAGTGGCCAAGTTAAAGCAGTTAACCAACTTGACAAAGTGAGTTGCTTAGAATACGTCAAGCTACACAACTTTGATATGTGCTTGCAAAATTCAGAATTCGTCTATTTCATAAAACATGACCTGTTCTCCAAGACGTCATGTAGAGGTACCTACGGACATGATATAAACATCAACTTCAGCATCATCAAACATACTATTGTACAAAAATCACAAGAAACTTACATAATGTATGCATCGATACAAGGAGTCGATAT
>JBBPDJ010033075.1:0-16941 GCA_037974625.1 Cucumis cinereus | reverse complement strand
TAATTCCCTTAGTCAATTTGAACATTTCAAATTATATCCAAGATATATTAACCTCATTACCCTTTACGAGCTAGGAATGGGACTTCATGGACCTACAGATCAGAAGCTACAATGATATGAGATTAATTGGATAAACTCATTAACCACATTAATCAATATTAATTAACTGTGTGTACATTTCATTAGTCCTTCACAAGTGTTCGTAACTCTAGCTGGATCAAATTACCGTCTTACCCCTTGGTTACTTCTTAGTCCTTAAATACCAGTGCTCCTCTAATAAACAACCTGCTTATGGTCCAACCAATAAACAGAAATTCCTCACGTGCCACAGAGAGGATAGGGCCCTTTGTTCAAGTCCCGGAGACACAAATTAGAGAACACTCATCTACTTACCCTAGAGTCGGAAATGAGTGAATTCCATCTTGTGTGATTATGTTCCGACTCCTCACTCGATCTTGTCCCCAAAATGGTAGGCTTATTGAGTCGGCAAACTGGCCACTCTCACCCATAGAAATCAAAGGACAATTTCTCGTGAACAGGAGTTCATAATACACTTAGGATTAAGACTAAGTTGTCTAGGTCATCCTATTTAAAATAGAAACCTAACTAGTCAATGGGGTTACATCTAGTGGTTACTATTTCGATGTCCAATCTTATGCAAACTCATTGCATAGGATACCCCCACAAGCGTGTCACCTACATGAACACGTTGGATCATTGTGTTTGTATCAAATACAAAGTGGGTCGTATCCATAATGTTACCAAGATAAGGTACCCAACTTTATCCTTATACTATAGATCCTTTAAGCTGTATGTCGAACATTGATCCCTGTATGTCTCCACATATAGTTCAAGACTCATAAAACAACTTAGAATGTTAGTTTATTGGATTTGAGTTAATTAGACAAAAATAATCGATAACTATTTATTGAAATTGAAATAATAACTCTTTATTAATAACGGTCAACGATTTACATTTACTATCTACGAGTTTTAGGACATAAAACCCAACACAACAACAACATTTGTCAAATTAATAAAACATAACACTAACACATATAAACATAACAAGTAAACACTAGTACCAGCTTAAAGGCATATTTTTCTCCACACATCATCAAAGTTAAAAATTCCATCATTCATTTTTCCTTCCCTTTTTCTCAAAGCTTCCTTCCATACCCATGAAATCTCCCTTGGCCTCGATTTCTTAATTCGAACAAACAAAAGTAAAAGAAAAATCAATCAAATTTTTCATTGAGACATTTCATCAAACACATTGTAAGCTACCAAAACGCTTCATCACATAACCAACCATGGAGAAGAAAATGTAGATTCCCATTAGGAAGATGATCATAAACCAAAAGTTTTACTTCTTTAGCATAGGAAAAGCTTTTCTTCTTAGCAAACCGAAAATGATTTATGAGTTTTCTTTTCAAAAATTGAAGAAAGATTCAAAGACATGAAAAAGAGAGATTAAATGCACATACAAAATGGATATTACCTATTAGATTTGGTGCAAGCATCCAAGTGATTTTTGTGCAAGCATCCAAGAAATCCTAAAAAGAAATGGCTTCTAAATCGAACAACTTGAAATCGGTTTTGTGACTATTAAATATTAATGACAACAGAAAGATGGGGGTTCGTGAGTGAGTTGACGACGAAAAAAAAGAGATGAAATGACGGGACGAAATGGGAGAGCGACAGTAACAGTGGCGGCCGGTGCGTGCGTCGTGCTGGATGGAAGAGGTGAACGGAATCGTGGAGTGAAGGGGACTACCAATCAGTGAAGTCTGAAAAATGGGGTGAAGGATTTCAGGATGAGATTTTTTCAATAAAAGAGCCATTTTTTATTTATTATGGAAGGATAAATAAAAAATATTAGTAAAAGATGACACTTATTCAACGTTGTTGTTTCATAAACGTAAAAAATATGTCAAGAAAGATCAGAAATTTGAAACCTCCATCTTTTCCTGAAGTTTTTATATAGACGACACATTTTCTCCCCTTAACTCATTTTCACGATTCCTTTGTGTCATTGAAGGTCCATTTTCTTGTAGTGTTGCTCTAGAATCAACCTACCATCCTTCAACGCTTGGTCATAACTATATCACTTATCATAGGCACAAATGGTTCTTCGATAACATTTTGGATTTGATGTCCTAAATCTTGTGTATTTCGTAGTTTGTACTTTTGATAAAACAATGAATCATTTAATAAAATAAGAATTATTTTATTTGACATTTAGACAACATTAATTCAATCCAATAAACTAAGATCCAATGTTATATGATGTTACTTGAACAATATGTGATTGACGTACAAGTGGTTCATGTTCAAGTTATAACCTAAAAGGTCTGCATTAAATGAATAAAGATTGGGTGTATTATCTTGGTAACATTACAGATAGACTCACTTTGTAACTGTTACATGAGATATAAATGGTACAAACAATATGAACCAAATTGTTCATGTGAAGACATGTGAGTGAGGATATTTTGTATAAAGAAGTTTATACATGCATAGACCAAACATGAGTTTATACATAGACTGGAACGCAAAATAAATTTCTTTTTATATCACTGGTATTTGTAGAAACCAATATTTCACTAGGATGACCATAGGAGACTTGACATTAATCCTAAATGAATTGTGAGCTCTTGTTTATGACGACAGTCTTTTGATCTATATGAGTGAGAGTGACCATGATAGTCGACTCAACAAGCCTATCATTTTAGGAATTTGTCCAAGTAAAGAGCTGAGAACACAATTACACAACTCGAATGCACTCATTCCCGTTCCTTGGGATAGTAGATAAATTGTTCCCTTTTTAGCTAATTTTGGGTCTTGAACAATGAGACATCAACCTCTTACGGGCCTGAGAATTGTTAGTTTATAGTTAGACTATAAACTGCTTATTCATTAGAAGAATCAATGATGCTTAAGGAGCTGTAACTGTAGGGGCAAAACAGTAATTTGATCCAGTTGTAGTTATGCATGATTTGTTAAGGGTCAACTCATTGTTGATTTAATTATATTCATGGACACAAAAATAAATTTATAGTGCGAAGAGTGCAACTATCGATTTTTAGTAGAGTGATCGGTATTTAATGAATATTGATTAATTTAATTAAAAGAGTTTAATTAATTAATTATACATCATTAGAGCTTCAAATTTGTAGGTCCATTAGGTCCTTTTATTAGCTCACTAAGGATAATATATTTGAATTATTCTAATCGATTGAAGAAATTTTATGTTAATGTGATTAATATAAAATTTAGTGTATTTTGATGCATTAAGGCCTCGTTTGTTTCACAAGTTTTTCCATGGGATTTTAGAAAAACATTTAATATCTTTGTTTGCTTCACATAATTGTACTTTTTAAAATCCAAGATATTATTATCCATGGAATTTTAAATCCACCCGACATGGACTTTTTAATACCTTGCAAAAGTGTGAGATTTTTTCGGAAGATGAACAAAAGAAATTTAGCTTAAATAATTCATAAATTAATACAAAAGATTTATTACTATTAATTTTAATTAATTATTAAATATAAAGATATTATTTAGACTAAATAAGTTTCAACGACTATTTTTTCCATTGATAATTTATGTTATCTTAATTATTTAATTCAAATTATTATTGTTAATTATCAATATTCTAATTAATCTGTATTTATTTAATTATTTTTAGTAATTAATTTAATTATGTTTAGTAAACAGATATTCTTTTATTTTTTTTATTTTATTAACCAAATAATTAATGAATTTAACACTAAATTAATTTATGTTAAATTTAATTGATCACTAATATTTAATTAAGTATTATTTAATTTTATGTTTTGCAAATTATTGAATTGAACACAAATATTTAACTTCTAGACATTAATTATCCTGCACATTCAAACACATACATTAATTATCTCAAACATTTAAAGCCTAGACATTCAAATCCAAGATACCTAATATCTATACCCATTAAACAATATCTGTGATCCAAATGGTTCATACAGAATATAATTAATTGTAGATATTGTTGGGATGAATGAGAATTTGCAAAATACTAATACATCGAAAAATACAGAACAAAAATATGATTCTAAAAATCAACCCACTGTACAAATTAGGCTAAACATTCTTTGAGATTTAACTTTATAGATTACAGAGAAAAGATACTCACTACATTGGCGACTTTGAATCTACAATTCATTTTTTGGATCAAGAACACCACCAAAAAGAATCTTTATATTCTCTGAGTATGATAAGGAGTTGGTTTGAGGGAACCAATTTTGATATGGGATATTAGCAATGAGTATTTTTTTAGAAAAAAATTAAGAGAATTTTTGTAGTGAAGTTTCTTTTGCTCCCTCATCGATTCTCCTCTACACATTTATTAGATGAGATGATTTTTGGAAAGACGTAGAGAGGACTTAGGTAACTCTCGTGTATGGGAGTTATCATAACATTTAATTTATTAAATAAATTAAATAAATAAATGATAAATCTAATTAATTATTAATTAATCGATAATTTCATTTTAAATCATATTTAAATGAACATCTCTCACATAACCTATAATTTTAATTCAATTAATTTAAGTAAATTGAATTAACATAAGTATTTAATTAATTCTCCAAAGAACCAATTACAAAATTAAATATCACATATATTTAATTTTACCTACATTTGTATCTTATTCAAAAGTATTTCTCTCATAGTTTATATAGTTCTAATGTGCATATGTTACACATTGCTTTTAACATATAGTTTTAATATGAATCCAATTCATATTAAATTAATATTTGAACTCATTTAAATATTTAATTCTCTCATAAATTAAATTTGAAACATATCCAAAGTTAAATTTATATTATAAAATTTATGTTATAATGTATCACCACACATTATATTATTTTCTTAAGTGAACTTGAACATTTCAAATTTCAATTCAAAACACTATTACGTCAATACTATTTACGAGCTAGGAAGGAGACTTAATGGACCTACAGATAAAAAACTCCAACGATATGAGATTAATTGGCTAATGTCACTATCCACATTAATCAATGTTCGTTAACACCCCACTTAAGGATCCACAACTGCACTTTTCTCACTTTAGATATATTTATTAGTCCACATATGTAGAAAAATAACAGCAACATAGTCTTTCACAAGTGTTCATAACACCAGTTGGGTAAAATTATCGTTTTAGCCCTAGGTTACTTTTAAATTCTTAAATACCAGCGTTCCTCTAATGAGCAATCTATTTATGGTTCAACCATTAAACAAAAATCTCTACCAAGCTAGTGAAAGGGAGCCCTTTATTCAAGTGTCAAAGTCACCATTTAAGGGAACAATCATCTACTTGTCTGAAGTCGAAAATGAGTGAATTCCATTTCGTATTATTATGCTCTCAACTCTTCACTCATCCTTCCCAAAATGGTAGCCATGTTGAGTCAGCGTGCTGGCCACTCTCACACATACAAATCAAAGAAGAATCTCTCGTGAACAAGAGTTCATAATATACTTAGGACTAAGACTAAGTTATCTAGATAATCTTATTGAAATAGAAAGCTAAATAGTCAACAGAGTTACATCTAGTTGTTACTATTTCACGGTATGATCTTACGTAAGCTCATTACATAGAATACCTCCATTCATAGGTCACTTAATGAATGTGTTGGATCAATGCATTTGTATCAAATACAAAATGGGATGTATCCATAGTTGAAAGAGTTAAAATATGTTAACGGAAGCAATTTGGATCTAAAAACACTATAAATACATCAATTTGAAGGATCTAACATGCTTGTTCAAAGAGGAAAAAATAAAGTTTTAGATACTTACATGATGTGGCTCGATTGAACCAATTCCTTTGTTGTTGTTGATCATGAACATGTTGTGTATCACCACATGAGTTTTCTTCACTATTATCCGGCCTTAAAACGGACTGTGAGATCCAATTGGTCATGAATTTTGAGGAATTTTGGAGTTCTATGTATTTTGGTTGAAGAATGTTTGAGAGAATATTTTAGCAATGATTTTACTTGAGATTAACCTCTTAATCTCACGCCATCTTCTTCAATTTATAGGACAAAATCATGTAAAGAAGAGTAACAATAGATTGACAACAAATTGGTCAATAAATTAGTTGGGACTACGTGACTAAGTGTTGATTCAACGTGAGTTTAAGTAAGAAGGTTGTTCATAATTCCATAATTTTTCACCACAAAAATTAATTTAATATCAAATATTAAATTAATCATTTTTTTACTTAATTCTGATTTTTCTCAATCTCAATCAATCAAATATGAATACGTATTCGAATTTTTTATATTCAAATCATATTTATCTTCATTGCTCCTAATTGTTTAATGAAGTTGTTTAGATATATCGTATATATTTAACACGTTAATCCCTAAACCGAATTTGAAAGTTTCAAATTCTCTCATCACACTGTTTTATTGTTTAAACCGATATGAACTAGCACGAAGATCTAATGGACCTATAAATCATGAGCTCCAATGATTCGAGTTTAACCTAGTTAACAAACATTCGTTAACTACCGAGACACTCCATTAAAGCCCAGTAGTTGCACTCTTATCACTGTAGATATATTTTTGTCCACTTGATATATCCAGCGATTTTCACAGGATGTTCGTAATTACGGCTGGATCAAAGTTACTATTTTACCCCCATAATTACTTATTGTTTCATTAGCCCACCGATTCTCTAATGGGCGATTGGTTTGTGATCTAACCACCAAACCAAGACCCTCTCGGACCAATGAGAGGTGATGCCCCTTTTTCAAGACCTAAGTTAGCACTTAAAGGAACAACCTATCTGCTATCTCTAGAAGCAAGTAGGAGCGAATTTCATCTTGCACCCTATATCCCCAACTATCTAACCGGTCTTATCCCTGAAATGAGGGGCTTATTAAGCCAGTAAACTCTGGTTGCTCTCACCCATGCAGATGTAAGAATGATCTCAAATAAACATGAGTTCATAGTTAACTCAAGATTAAGATTGAGTTACTTAGGTCATCTATTGAAATAGTTGGTCTTAACAGGAAACGTCGTTATAAAGTAAAAGTGATTATTCGTGATCCGGTCTTTCCACATGAACGATTCAGGATCACATCATTTCTATTAAATACAAAGTGCGTCACGTCCATAGGGTCTCCATGATAAGATATCCAACCTTATCCTTATACTACATACTGTTTTGACTATTTACTTAAACTTGATCCACTTTTTATGTCAACATATAAAGTTCAAGTATACATTCTATAGCCATGAGATTTTAGTTTATTGAATTTTACGTTATATACTATGCAATTCACTTATTCAATAACATCTTTATTGAGTAAACCTCAATAAAACTTTTATTGAAAATAAAATATGTTTATCATTTACAACACACAATTTTTAGAACATAAAAAGCCAAGAATAGTGTCACCATAAAAAGGTACCCAGCCTTGTCCCTATTGTAGGGTTGTATGTTCTAAAACTCGTAGATAGTAAATGTAATTCGATTGACCATTATTAATAAAGATTTATTATTTTAATTTCAATTAAGAGTTATTGATTTATTTGATTATTTTTGTCTTATTAACCCAAATCCAATAAACTAACATCCTAAGTTGGTTTATGAGTCTTGAACTGTATGTGGAGACATACAGTGATCAATGTTCAAGATACAGCTTAAAGGGTTTATAGTATAGGGATAAGGCTGGGTACCTTATCTTGGTAACACTCTGGATACGGTCCACTTTGTATTTGATACAAATACAATGATCCAACGTATTCGTGTAGGTGACACGCGAGTGGGGGTATCATATGCAATGAGTTTGCATAAGGCTGAACCATGAAAATAGTAACCACTAGATGTAACTCCGTTGAGTAGTTAGGTTTTTATTTCAATAGGATGACCTAGGCAACTTAGTCTTATGTATTATGAGCTTCTGTTCACGAGGGATTGCCCTTAGAACTGTATGGGTAAGAGTGGCTAGATTGCCGACTCAACAAGCATACCATTTTGGAGACAAGACCGAGTGAAGAGCTGAAAATTGTAACATCCCAAATTAAAAGGTAATTTGTAAATTTTTATTTATCAATTATCTTACTATTTTGTTGGTTAATTTTAATTTGGGTTGTTTGTGTTGGATTTAAATTTGAGAGAAATTGTTGGAATTAATTTTATTGTGGTTTTTGTTTTATGTGTGGTTGGAGAGAGAGAAAAAGTGAGTTTTAATGAGGAGAGAGGGAAAGGAATTTATTGAGGAAAGAGGTAAGTGTGGGGATTTGAAAAGGACAAAGAAAAAAGGTAAAAATAAGAAAATAAATAAATAAATAATGATGGTAATAATATTTATTATTATTATTATTATTTTATTTTTTTAATTTTATTTAAACTCCTTGGTACCCGTGCATCATCATCATCTTCCCCAAATTATTTTTCTTCTCGTTTAGAAACCCTAGTCGTCGCCTCTCCATCGCTGTCGTGTACCACCGTCGTGCCTGAACGGTGCTCAGCCGCTCCGTTTCCTTCTCCGTTAGTCACGCCAGAAAGCCCACGCTGCGCCATCGTTCTCCGCCAGCCGTCTTCCCGTCTGTTGCAAAGTCGCGCGTCCAGCTGCGTGGAAACCGAGCCGACCTCCCTTCGTCGTTAGCTTCGCCTCCTGAATGCTCAGCCATGCCCTCGCCTAGATCCATGAGCCGACGTCACGCCGCCCTTCTCTGTTAGCCGCGCGTCAGATCCATCACGCCGCAGCCGCGCCCCTGTCTCATCGCGAGCCGCCGCGTTGTTTCTCTGCCAAACGAACGTCGAGTCGTTCTTTTTCGTTAGCCGTGCGTCAGATCCGTCACGTCTAAGCCGAGCCAAGTCAAGCAGTGAGCCGAGTCGCCTTCTGTCACTTCCTGTCACCACTGCCACTGATGTTTGTTTGTGTTTGGTAAGTTTTAGGAAGAATTATATTTGGCTTTTAGGTTACCCAATGAAGTTTTATTTGAGGCATTCTCTTGGATTAATTGGGGTTTTTCGTTTTTGACTGAAGGTTCAAACTAAAAGTTCAATCGGGAGTGGTTATGGTGCGATCGACATAGTTTTCGTCGAGGATATAATTTAAAATGTTCAAGTTGAATTAGGAAATTAATATAATATATGATGATACATTATAATATAAAATTCATATTTTAATTAAACTTTATAATATAAGTTTTATTTTGGATATAATTGAAAATTAATTTATAAGAGAATCAAATATTTGAATAAGTTTGAATATTAATTTAATGTGAATTAGATTCATATTAAAACTATAGATTAAAATTTAATGCGTATGTGATACACATTAAAACTATAGGTTATGAGAGACTATTAGATGTGCATATGATTTATATTTGGATTAAATTAAATATAAGATATTTAATTTAGTAATTAATTAGTTGGATAATTAATTAATAGTTTAGTTTAATTCTATTTAATTAAATTTGGTTTAAGTAAATTAATTAAATTAAAACTATAGATTATGTGAGAGATATTCATTTAAATATGATTTAAATGAAATATTAATTCAATATGATTTAATAAATTATTAATTTAATAAATTATTTAATTTGTTAATTGATTAATTATTTTAATATTAAGTTAATTTAATTTTAATATAATTAAAATTAAATTAAATAACTCCCATAAGGGAGTTATTTTTTATAAACGGGATGCACCCATGTAATCTCATTTCTCTCTCTAATCACTCCTTATTCATCCTTAAGAAGAGGGAAGCAGAGAAAGTTTAGGCGTACAGTTGTTGCAGAACAACAAATACCAAAAAAAAAAAAAAAAAAACAAATCTTCTCTCTGATTTTCTCTATGAAGAAATTTTTTTTCCATAAAAAATTCTCAATTCTATATTGGTTCCCACAAGCCAAACATTTATTGCTCGAAAAATAGGAAATGTTCTAATTGGTGGTGGCCTCAAAATTGAAGTTTTGTAGATTCAAAGAAGACAACGAGAGTGAGATTCTCTTCTATGAAAATTATAATCTTATATATGTACATGCATGCTTACCCATTAATATATTTTACAATAAATTTTGTCAATGTATTTGATATTTTTAATTTTCTAAAATTAAATTGAGAATGGTACTGTAAAAAGTTTTCTGCTGCATAAAGGCTCTCATTCCTTCACCTATATTATAGACCCTTTAGGCTGTAACTTGAGCATTGATCCTCATATGTCTCTACATAGTGTTCAAGACTTATAAGATAGCCTAGGATGTTAGTTTATTGGATAATTAACACAAAACTAATACAAGATAATCAATAATTCTTAATAAACAACATTTATAATATTTTATTGATGACAGTCAATTATTTACATTCACTATCTACGAGTTTTAGGACCATTCATTATGGAAAAAGATTTCCCAAACATCAATTTATTCCTATCAATACTCTCCACACTCTGCTTTAGACTCTCTACTCTCTCAAGAACATCCCATTAACCTTCACTCCTTATTCAAAGGCATTAAAGCCCACACATCTAACCCTTTGGATCCTACACACTACTACAACTTTGGCCTTTGTTGCTAGAGAAAAATATCAAAAAAATTTTATGTTGAAGACCAAAGCCCATCAAGTAGGCAGACATCAAGAAAGCCTATAAATCAAGAAAACCTGGCTAAAACATGTCAAAAAATCTTTTCTCGATGTTTTTGGCCATCAAGTATATAGAAAAGTCCATCAAGAAAAAATCTCTCTTATAACGCATTGAGCATCAAAGTTAATATTGATGTGTTTTAGCCATCAACTATATGGAAAAGACCGTCAAGACAAATTTTTTTTTGATGTTTTTCAAACGTCAACGTAAGGTAATATTGACGTTTTTTTTCCATCAATTACTATTTGAAAACGTTAAGAAATTCTTTTTCATTGATGTGTGTAGCGCATCAACTATTATCTTTCTATTGACACTTTCTGAATGTCAACTAAACTCTTTTATTGACGTTTTTACCCATCAACTATACCAATTTTAAAAATATATGGATCATTATGATTCTCCCATTTATGCAACCTGTAATCAACTCTAAACAAGCTTTCAACCTAAAAATTGTATCTATACCGAGAAGTAACTCAAATACCTAGTTTGTACTTTATACACATACACAAACAACAAAATATGCAAAATTCACTTACATACAACTACAAACCAACTTCAAACAACTCCTGCAATATATCAACAATTACAGAACTTGCACAACTCCAAATTTCCAACAATACCAAATTTTCAGAACATGCACAACTCCACAATTACAGAACCTGAAAACACCACAACTCCAACTCGACAACTCCAAATTTCCAACTCTACAACTTCAAATTTCCAACTCCACAACTTCAAACAACTCTTGCAAAATATCAACAATCACACATCTAAAATTGATACCATCAGACCATGTAATTGAAACACAAATAATACATATTTTATAAACTTACTATACATCCAATGAATAAACCAAGTATTTTTCATTAATCAATTGTAAAACAACATTTCTACAAAGAAATAGTATCTAAAAAATCCGATCATATAAGGAAAAACCCTTCTAAAATTGGCACCCTATCACATATCCTAAACCTGTAAATATTAAAACTATTGGTTCATCGATTTGAAAAGCATGCATCATATGTAGCGTCCTACAAAGTCACAAAAATCAACTCTCATTGTATCTAATTTTGACTGACTGTAAGGTGTTTGTCTCATCAATTGCAAACAAAATAAATGTAATGTATTAACAAAATTATACTAAGTGTAAGAATGATAGTTATAAGAGATGGTGCAAGAAAATGCATATGCATACCACGTCTGTAATTGTTTTGCTAGTTTGCTTTACTATGTCATGCATGAACTTCATGACATAGTACCCACACTCTGGACTACCTGGTTATTGAGCACACTATACACACACATATGTTTCAAAACACATGTTAAAAGAAAAATAAATATTTAATTAAACGATTATTATCATTTAATCGAGATTGTAATAATAAACATCTAATATATAAAAAACAACTTCTAAGATTAGAAATGTTCAATTTAATTAGTAATGGAAAATCAATTTATTAAGTTGTACATACACCATATAACTCAAGATAACTAAAAGTGCTAATTCCTCCATCAAACCAAGATGTTTCATGCATTCATCACATATAAATTTGGTTTATACCCAAAAATCTCCTCATGAACTTGGATATTAAGATATTCATCTTCCATATCATTCTCTACATGGTTCAACACAAATCTTATTGTTGTTGGCAATTTTAACTCATTGATTTTTTAACTCATAAGATTTTTTTTCCTCACATACCTATCAAAAAAGTGTCAACTATGAAAATGAAAACATGCAAATGCAAAAACTCATACTTCGAAATTAAACTTTTGCTTTTCTTTTTGTTCTTCAACTTAAAGATGCTTTGGTCATAGAACATGTGATCCAATTACATCGTATACATAATGGACACTTCCAACAATTGATATGGGCAGCGGAGAATGGGTATCACTTGCAAGTTCAATGAGAACCCACACATCATTCATTCTACGTTGTACTTCATAAACTACTTCATCAGAAAAATTTTCCTGCGAAAACAGTGTTGGATGCAATAATGTTATCAATCTTTCCAACAACATGACTGCATAGTCTCCTCTAAAAAATTACTTTCACATGCTCAATTTATTATCAATGTCGAATAATTCATGAAATAATATAAAATTTTAAATTAAATATAATATTTACCAGATCTATCTTTTCCTTGTGAATAAGGGACATGGAGATCTGCTATTTTTCACTAGTATTTGGATTGCACCCATAGTGGGCATCTAGGCTCGTAATCTCTAATATTCTTCTAAGACTTCAACTTATGCATTCTTTTTGCCATTAAACTCTATTATGATAAAAAACGGTCGAGAGTAGCTCACACATGATCCAAAGAAAACATGTAGCAAAACTAAGCTCACACATATTCACCACCAGACTTGTACCATATCTCGATCTACCACTTTAAAATACTCTAGATATAGTATAGGGTGGATGGTAAGTATGTGTGAACTGGGTATTGTCGTATGTTTCATTGTTGACATGGAATATACGTGAGCTATGTTCAGTCGCATATTTTTCATAACCTTTTTAGTTGACTTGGATATGGATAAGTTGTTGTGTTTTTAAATAAGTTTTTAACTATTTTATAAATTGTGATTATGTAATTTGAGTTATGGTTATGATATCGAAGTATGCTTAAACGTTTTTTTTTATTGAAAGAATGTTTTATAAGTTTTGCTCTATAATTTACCACTCACTGAGCTTTAGCTCATACTTTTAAATTTTTCCCCCTAGGTAACAGTTAGTTTCAGATGCTTACTGAGCCGTTAAACACCACTAGTTTAGTTATTAAACATTTGTCGTATTGTATGTACGTGTATTGGGAGTTACCAGGATAGAATGAATTCATGATTTGTGTATCATAAGATGTTTGCGTCATGAAGCCTTATTGTCGATTTGTGGATTCTATTGAACTTATTTTTCATTGCATGTATCAAATATTTGATTGAAATCTGGACTTTGTTGAATAGTGTCTGGTGAGACACACTTAGTGATTAATGTAACAAGTATATTGGGAGTGTATTTTCTTCTCTTTTCAGGTTTGGTTAGTCCGTTTTTCAAGGGAGACTCTGTCGAATTTTTTATAGAAATTTTATAAGGATATATATTAGGCAGTTTCTTATTTTGAAAATGTTTTCAGAAAGTGATTTCACATCTCGATCTAGGCTAGTGGTATAATTTTGAACGGGGTGTGATTGATTTTTATTTTCTCTGGTTTGTATCTGAATCAACATTCATCTGAGTTTCTGTGGTTTCTGATGGAATGTGTTTGTGAAAGTAGAACAAGGTGTAATCTACGTGCCTACACCTCTCACACGTCCCCGATGTTCAGGTTTTCCCAACGCTTGGGTTAAAATATCATCAGAAAAATGGAATGTTTGTCGACACCATATTTCTGGAGTTCATCCTGTAATTAAAACAAACAAAAATTTAGTGGTCACAGATTGGAGAAAAATTTTGTGACGACATATATAAAAATGATTTCTAAAAATCACAAAATAACATATATAAAACACAAGTCAATTATAATACATCATATCTCATTCTATTAAATTTAAGAATGAAATAAGTGTTTCGACCTGAATTCAAACAAAAAAAAAATTCTTTTAACAGTGACGACACATCTAACCATGAACTATATGTAATCGAGATGTTGTTTCGAACGCATGTCCCAATATAACTCCTCATGAGTAGTGTTTTCACCAGTCCATTGCCAACATTCATTGTACTCAACAACCAACTGATTCGCATCTGAGATAATTTGTGTCAAATAAATCATCGTAGTAGGACCACGAACAGATCGTTGACTAGGTATTGTCTCTAAAATATCATCAAACCCTGGATCATTGTTGCCACCAAGTGAGAAGCAGTCATCAGTAATAGAGTCCATTAGTAATTAATTATCCTGCAATGAAAATAAATATTATTCGAGAGCTAAAAACAAACATAAATAATAAGCAAAATTATAATAAACTTAAATATATGAGTACAAGCTTAACATTATTTAGAATTGGCTGTCATAAGTTATACCTCTATTTTTCATTTTCATTTGACTATCCAAACACCATCAGAATCAATTCAAATGTACTTTGGATCATCTTTGTTGTTCATTTCCTCAAATGTATTTATAGCAACATCGTTAGAACTGTTACAATTTAAACTTATATCCTCAAACGCCCCGAAACCAAATTGGATTGTTACTTAACTAAAACCAATAAATTTGAAAAACATAAAACAAAACAAATACTTTTATTTAAAAATATTAATTTAAAATGTCATCAAAATAAATACTTAATTAAATGCGAAAAATGCGTAGACGGGATCCCTAAAAATAGTTTTCTAAATTGAAATAGTTACAATAAATAAATTAAATAATTAAATGACAATGAAACCAGAAAATCAAGTGCGGAAGCAATAGGTCTCTTGGTCCTCGATCGTATGGTCACTTGTTCCTTTTATCTCTCGCCGATCTCTTCTTACCTTTGTCTGAAACGCAACATAGAAAGGATGAGTATAAAAATATACTCAGTAAAGGACCCACTACTGATCCCCTAAGTGACCATTAACTCTCTATTAACTTGTACTCTACGACACACAGTCAAACGATTTGGTAGGAACGCCCATACAGCCTGATGCCAGGGTGGTCCTAGCAACCTGTGGGATCACGTGCAAAAGCAACTATGTCGGGACACATGCCACACAGACTTGTTAACCTGTCCCACAATCGACGTACAAAATAGTAAATAGCTAGAGTTAATATGCACCATAATCCAGCAAAAACCGCAATCAATAAGTAAAGCAGTCACAACAATAACTCCATTCCACATGGTACAACTAACATGCTTTACAGATTCCACATAGTACGAAAGATCATGCATAAACACCACACAGTTAATTACACAAAGACCCAAACGTCATGCCACAATATATCCAAAGAATCCAACTGTCACTTAACCAACATCCCATATGAATAAGGTGTCCCATAATATCCCTAAAACATAGCAACAATAAATAGTTCAATGACAACATAAATTTTCACAAGGCATACATGCGACCCAATCCATTCTCCACACCTTATACATCTAAGAAGTGAATTCAATAGAAGTATTTCTTACCTTGAATATGATATGAAGTCTTGGCTTGCACAAATAACCCCTCAAAATTAGCCTAAACACAACAACACAACCAATAAATTTCCATAGCAATTATTGATAGAGAACAACCTCAACACTTTTAACCAAAACTTACCTAATGATCGTCTGATCTCCACGAATTAATTTCCAATAACGTTCCAATTTACTCCTTCAATTTGTTCCTTCAAACAATAGTAAACACGCTACTCAGTTCAAGAAAAATTTCTCAAATAAAACTCTAATGGGTAACCAAAATTTCAATTAATTGCCTCAGAAACCTTACCAAACCCACAAAAAGGGGAGCGACAACAGAATAAGGTGGTGGTTGGCCACGGCTAGAGGCTAAATCGGCGAACCTCGCAGTGGAGATGGCACGTGATTCACGTCCAGGCGGAGCGTGGGTGGCGCCAATGACGTGATGCGAACTTGTGGCGCGACCTCGGGCTGGGTGGCATAGATGGACAGCGACGAAGCAGCTCTGTGGCGGCTAGGCACGACGTTTGGCTCGACGTGAAGGAAAAATGGGAATGGGTGACGCGTGCGAAACTTGGGCTCGACGACGGTCAAAGGCAGACCTATAATGGCGATAGCAGGCATCGTCGAAGGGTCTTGGCCGACGAATGAAGAAAAAGGTGAAGAAGAAGGGGTGACGACATGGATGAAGGAAGAAGAAAAAACCCTTTTCATATTTTCTTTACCGTAGCACGCATACCGAGGTTCCACTTAAAGAAATAAAAAATAATATCAATAACTTTAATATTATTACTATTATATCCTTTCGCGTTTTCAACTAATAAATCTTAACTCTTCCATCTCCAATTAAATTTCTCTCCACGAAACCACTTTAACTCAACAAAACCGTATTCAATTACAAAATGATTAAATTTCTAACAACTCAAATCTAAATTAATAACAAAAGAAATCAAGCAAAGCATAATTCGAATAATTACAAAGATGAAAATCACCTTAAAATTTTGAATGTTACATTCTTTCCTCCTTAAGAAACTTTTGTCCTCGAAAGTTCTAATCCTCAAACAACTCTGGATAATAAGCTCTCATGTCATCCTCTCGCTCCCAAGTCGCTTCTGATGGGATAAAAACCCATCGCAGCGGAAGAAATTCAGAATCATCTCAATTTTATTTTGGGAAAATTTAAAATA
>JBBPDJ010033064.1:0-16941 GCA_037974625.1 Cucumis cinereus | reverse complement strand
GGTAAGTGTTGTAGGTCTTCTGTGTGCTGGGATGAGGTTGGTGAGCAGAGGTTGGTTGGTCCTGAGTTGGTGCAGTCTACAAATGAAGCCATCCAGCGAATTAGAGCTCGCATGAAGACAACTCAGAGTAGACAGAAAAGTTATGCAGATGTGAGACGAAAAGATCTAGAATTCGAGACCGGAGATAAGGTGTTCTTGAAGGTGGCATCTATAAGGGGTGTTTTGAGATTTGCAAAGAAGGGGATGTTGAGTCCCCGCTTTATTGCACCTTCGAAATTCTAGAAAGGATTGGTCCTGTGGTTTATTGGTTAGCGCTACCACCATCTCTCTCTGCATTTCATGATGTGTTCCATGTTTCGATGTTGAGAAAGTATGTGGCTGACTTGTCACATGTCATCGACTAGGAGCCCCTGGAGTTCAATGAGAATTTGAGCTATGAGGAGCAACCAGTGGAGATTCTGGCTAGAGAGGTTAAGACGTTGCACAGTAAGAGCATCGCCTTGGTGAAGGTCTTATGACAAAATAAGCATGTGGAAGAAGCCACGTGGGAGCGGGAGGATGACATGAGAGCTCGATACCTGGAGTAGTTCGAGGATTAGAGCTTTCGAGGACGAAAGCTTTTTAAAGAGGAAAGACTGTAACATCCCAAATTTTTTTAAGGTAATTTGTAAATTTTTTTTTATTAATTATCTTATTAAATTGTTGGTAAATTTGTAAATTTGGGATGTTTATTTTGGGTTTAAAGTTTGGGTTTAATTTTTAATTGTTGAGGGTTGTTTGTTTGTGGTTGGTGAAAAGAAAGGGAATTAAAAGAGAAAATTGGTTTTAATTAGGAAAGAGGATGTGGGATTTTATTTTTGGAAAGAAATAAAATGGTATAAGTGATAATAATATTATTTATTATTATTATTATTTTATTTAATGCACATTAGGAACCGTGTAACATCATCTTCCCCAATCTTCCTCCTCTTGCAAAAGAAAAACCCTAATTATAAACCCTAGTTGCTGCTGCCACTGTCGCTGTCGTCAACTCCACGCCGTCGTCGCTCTCCTCTACTCGCAGCCATACGTCGCCGCTAGCCCGAGCTGATTCCACCCTCAGCCGCGTCATCTTCTCCACGCCTTAGCCCGGCCGCCCACCAACCTGTTCGTAGCCAGCCGCATCCATCGTCGCAACCGCGCGCCAAGCTGTAGCCACGCCAGATCCGTCGTCGAGCTCGCAGTCGCACGCCATCTCCATTAGCCGCTCCCAGCTCTGCAACACGAAGTCGAACCCTCGCGCACGCCCAGTCGCTCCACATCCGCCGTTTGCGCCCCACCTAAAACCACGACGCCTCCATCCGAGTCGTTTCCTCCCATCGCCGCAAGCCGTTCGTCGCCTAGCGCTGCAAGCCAAATCCAGCCGAGGAACTCCGTTTCAGCCGCGCGCCCTGATCTGCAGCTACGTCTCCTCTCACCGTCGCCCAGATCTGCGAGCCACGCTCCTCGTTTGAGCTTCACCAAAACGTCCGCTGTCGCACAGCATGCCGAATATGCAACCCACGTGCGCCGCTGCTTCCCTCGAGTCGAGCCACCAAGTCGAGCCGAGCCGAGCCGTATTCTGTCGTTTTCTGTCTCCCGCTGCCACTGCTCGTTGTTGGTTTGTTGGTGAGTTTGGGTTTGGGTAGTGAAGGGTTAGAATTAATATTTCTTTTGGAGAAGGTTTATTAATTGATTGTTCGTATGTTTATGGTCGATTGGAGACTAGTTTGAGTAAGGAAAACTCTGAAACTTGAGGTAAGGATTGCTTCTACCGAATCTAGGATTTTGGGGTATAAGGTGTTAAGATGGTTCTTTATGTGCCTGATTTAGGGGTTGACCTTAGAGCATCTGGGTTATAAATCTGTTTGGATCTGCATGATTTGTTTTAATGTTTACTTATGTATCTGCTAATTGAGACGTGTTTAGATTATTTATGATCATAATGCTTGTAATGGATTTAATTAGATATGGTTTCTGTTAACTCACTTAATGCGTTTGTACTTGGTGGGAAACGATAGATCAGTTTTCAAGTCGTACGGCTGACTTAATTCTGACTAGCCAGTGACCAGCCTTTGTGGCAACCGTCGACTAGCCTTTGTGGCGTATAGTCGACCAGCCTGTGTGGCACCCGTCACTGAAGGTCGTGAAAGGGGTCTGTACGAGGCATGTTCCAACATATTTGTCAATACTCAACCACCCGACTGTGTGTCGCAAAGTACAAGCCATTAGGGAAAGTTTACAGTCACCCAGTGGAGTCTGTAGTGGTTTTCCTTACTGGGTATTTTTATACTCATTCCTTTCTATGTTTTATTTCAGGCAAAGGTAAGAATGGACCGGCAAGGGGCAAGTGAATCCAGTGACCATATCAGGAGGGACCAGGAGACCTATTTTGCTTTCGCTTACGGTTTTTGGGCATTTTTTTTCTTTATGATTAAACTTTTGTTTGCTTTCTTTTATTTGTAATGGTTTTGGTTTAGAAAACTATTTTAGGGATCCCGTCTAGGTTCTTTTTCTTATTTGTTTGATTAAACGTTTGAAAACCCTTTATTATTTTATTTGGATTAAATTAAAGTATTTATTTTTTTGTCTTCGTCTTTTAAAATGGATTTATTGATTTTTACTTAAATAACGACCTTGGGTTAAGGTTGAAAACTCGGGGCGTTACATGACACTCAAGGTTGAAACGAAAAACTTCATTTTAGCTTGTGTAGTGGGAGACGCAAAGTTATTTTCTAGAAGTAGATACTTGTTTTTAGAAAACTTCTATGTAGTTCCTAAGATTAAAAGGAACTTAGTATCTATTTCTTGTTTACTTGAACAGATGTATTCAATTTCTTTATCTATAAATGAAGCGTTCATTTTTAAGAACAGTGTACATATATGTTCAGCTAAGTTAGAAACAACTTGTATGTATTAAAACCAAATGAAGCGAAAGCAACTTTAAATCACGAGATGTTTAAAACTACTAATACTCAAAATAAAAGACAAAGAATTTCTCCAAATAACAAGCAATCATGTCAGAACACATGCCACACAGACTTGTTAACACGACCCTCGTGACGCACGCCACACAGAATTGTAAACTCGTCCCACAAACGAAGTACACAAAGTTAATCGGTAGAGTTAACAGACACCATAATCCAACATAAACCATAATCAATAAGTAAAGCAATCTCAACAATAATCCATTCCTCACAATATAGTTATCATGCTTTACACAACCTACATAGTATGAAAGGTCATGCATAAACTACACAGTTAATCACACAGAGACTCAAAAACATCACGCCACAATATAACCAAAGAATCAGCCACCACATAACCCACATAAAATTTCACAATGCAGGTGATCCAATCCATCTTTCACACCTTATACGCCTAAGGCGTGAATTTAGTAGAAGTATCCGTTACCTCAATTTACAGAAACTTTCTTGGCTTGACTAAAATCCTCGAACCGATCCTAAACATCATTACACAAATAATTAATAATTTATCCATAAAAAATATTAATTACTTTTAATTAACTCTCTTCGACTTTAATCCCTTAACCTTACCAATCTATCGTCAACATTTCAACTAATTCGCAGAGGAAACTCTATGAATTACTCCAAAAAAGAAGCTCCAAAATCTACCTGAATACCACTAATTTCATTAATAATTTTCAATAAAAATTATTAATTAAATTCAAGTTTATTCTATCACAAACTTACCAATAGGTCGACGAAAATTCAAACTAGTTAGTAGGGAAAATTCTACAAGTCAATTCCACAATGAAGCTCATTATCAAACTAATCTTTGTCGAAATTCTAATCCAATTTGTAGAGCAAATTCTACGAATTAATTACGATGGAAAGCTCCCAAATTAACCTTCAATAACCATGAAAACGACAAATTAAACCCAAATATTAATTTATCCAACTAAAACCTTTGATGGGTACCAAAAACACCAACTACAAATCTTACCCACACTCAACTGGCGACAACGGCGGCAACAGAATTGAACGGTGACTAGTGACAGCTTGCGGCGGCACGACGCGGTCGCTTATAGCGATACAGTGCGGTAGGGTGTCGCTGCTCGCGAGGTATAACTCTCGGCTCCCAGAGGAAGTGCAGCGTTGCGTGGTTGGCATGGGGTTGCGTGGCTCGAACGAGAAGGCGCGAACAGGTTCAGTAGTGTGCATATCCGACGATGCAGCGCACGACGTGCAGCAACCCGACAGTCGTGGCTGACGGGTCTTCGGCGTGCGTGACTGCTCTTGCGACTCGACGTCGGACAAAGGCCAGGATTTGAGGAGTTCTTGGCAGAGAGCGTTGGCAACCGAATTAGAAGACTGTGGAGAAGGGAGGAGGTGGCAGCAGCGGGTGAAGGGTTGGAGAAGATGAATTGCACGCATACCCATAAACCTACTTCCTTTTTATAAATATTACTATTATTATTACTATTACTATTATTCCTATTCATTTTCTTCCACAATTAATTCCATCATTCCTCTCTCCTCATTAAAACTTACTTTCCCTCTCTCTTCATTTAAAACCCATTTTCCTCTCTCTTCCTTTAAACTCACCTTCTCTCTCTCCATTTACAAATATTCAAATAAATCCATAACCAATAAATAACTCCAAAATAAATACAAATTGAAATACAAACATCCCAACAATTTAAATAACCAAACAAACAAATTAAAATTAATTTTCTTAAGAATAAATAAATAATTTACCTTAATTTTGGGATGTTACGGATTTGACGTAAAAACAATGTTGAAGGCCAATAAGTTATCTTCACATGTCCAGATGACACAATTATCCCTCAAAACGTTTTATAATGTTAACTCAAGCTATTTTATGTGTTTGATTTTGTTGGCTAGAAAATTTCTTTTTGTGATTGGTCTATCTCATAGATTCTACTTCCTTATTTTGTATTCTTTTATTGGAAGATATTTGAAATATTTGATTCTCCCCAAAAAGTTGTTGAGATATATTAGCATCTTGTTTGGTAATATTTGATTATTCTCAATAGTGGTTGAGATATATATATATTCACCATTTTGCTCTTGAAGGGTGTACCTATCGTGAAAAAGATCTACAGAGCATAATGGATTACAGAAGAAGGTACGATGTTCGAGCTTAAATCTTTTCAATGAAGATTTATGTGAAGTACACTGTAGAGTATACTGTTGCATAATTAGTTATTAACTTTGTGAAGAGCAATGGTGACAAGAGTTATATGAGTTAGGGGAAGCCTAACCATTCCTATATCTCAAGTATTCTATCAGGGGGAGCCTGTCGATTGAAGATATGCAGATAAACTTTAAATAGTATGATTTTAGGGGAAGCCTAAAATCCATCTTTAAAAAACTAAGTGACTTATGTTTAGAACATGGTAGTTTATCATTGTTGAGATGTATGCTTGCGAGACTCTTGTTAAATAGTGAATCATTGTTTTTAATTGGGCATATAGCCCCCCAAAACGAAGGTGGTATCCATCGAACTGCGTTACCAAGTTTTTGGTGTTCTACTGGCCTCTTTGTTTACTTCTGCACCTTGAATTATCGTTTGTGTTACTAGCTTCAGTACTTGCTATATATATATATATATATATATATCTATACCCTGGTTAATAGAACTTATTGATTTTTTAGAGTGGGTTTTCGTATACTATATCATACATGCGATTAGAGGAAGGTGGTTCAACAACCAGACCCCCTGTTATATATCAATCCAAGGATGATTATTTTTTTAAATCCATTGGCAGCAAAACTTTGAAAGTTGTTCTAATTGGACGGTCACATCCTTCAGATACTGACAAAGATGGTGTTGTAACTCTCAAACCTGAAAACAGTTGGACTGAAGATGAAGATAATGCTGCTCTTGGAAATTCTCGTGCTTTAAATGCAATTTTTAATTGCGTTGACAGAAATATCTTCAGACTTATAAACACATGTATATCTGCAAATGAAGCTTGGGATATTCTCGCAGTTGCACATGAAGGAACTTCCAAAGTAAAGATGTCCTGTCAACAAATTCTTACGTCAAAGTTTGAATATCTTAAGAAGTTAGATGATGAAATTATTTGAGATTATAACATTCATGTACTGGACATTGCTAACGAATCTTTTACTCTTGGCCAGAAATTCTCTAAAGAGTGGTTAGTCATAAAAGTTTTATGTTCACTTCCCAAAAGGTTTGATATGAAAATCACTGCCATTGAAGAAACAAAAGATATATCAACTATAAAGATGGACGAGTTGTTTGGCTCTCTATGCACCTTTGAGTTAACTTTCAATGACCACACAGACAGGAAGGGCAAAGGACTAGCACTTCAATCTGTGACAAGTGAAGAACCTACTTCGAACAAAGTCAAGGAGATGGAAGAAAATTTAGGTGATTCCATTTGTCTTTTGACTAAACAATTCTCCAAAATTGTCAAACATTTCAATAAACAACTGGGAAGCTATGGACAAAATCAGGGAAATATGAACACATCAAAATTTTCCAACTTGACAACTGGAACGCAAGAGATTGTAAGGTGTGGAAACAACTTGCAACAGGAAATTGATCGTAACTTTCGATGCGGAGAGTGTGAAGGTTTTGGACACTACCAAGCTAAATGTTCTAATGACTTGAGAAGTCAAAAAAATGGTCTAGTTGCAACTTTGTCTAACAATAAATCAGCATTAGGGTGTAATGGTGAAGAAGAGATTCGAGCCTTAATTGGTTGTATGATCTTAGATACTTCCGATAGTTGTAAAGTGAGTGATCTAATAGATAGTGAATCAAAAACAGAAGATACATCAGTTGCAAATTGCTCTGAGGATCGTACTATACAAGAGATATATGAAGAGAGAGAAGAAGATCTTTTTGTTCTAAAACAACATAAAAATAGGATTAATATTTTGATTGATGACAATCATCATTTGTTATCCATAATCTCTTACTTAAAAAAAGAATTGAAGGAAACTCGATATCAGCTTGATACTATATCAAAATTTGTTCGAATGCTGAACTCAAAAACTGAATATTTAAACAAAATTCCAAGTTCTTGTAGATCCCAAACTGATAGAAGAGGCATCGATTTTGATTAGAGTAAAGGAAGGGTGGTTGAAACAAGTGACTCTCAAACTAATTTTGTCTTAGCTCAAACTAAAAGTTTACTCGACAAAAAGACGATGACTTTTCCCAATGGTACTGATATTAAACGTAGGTGGATTTGTAACCATTGTGGCAAACCTGGACATATTTGCCCTGTTGCTTCATCTTCTTAATGGGTACAAATTTAAATCCAAAGCAGTCATAAGTTTAACCTTAAGAGTTCAAGATATAAAGTTTTAAAGAAAAAAGCTAGAGTGTAAAGTCAAGACGAGAATTCCTCTTAGCAATATTAAATACAGTGTTGTTATAACTACCATTCAAAATCATCTAGAGAAGACTGGTATTTTGACAGTGGGTGTTCTCCCCACATGACAGATAATGAAGCTCTTTTTTCTAGTCCCAAAGAATGAAATGTTGGATATGTGACATTTGGTGATGGAGCTAAAAGCAATGTGTTAGGCGAGGAAGATATCATAAAATCAAACTTGCCTATTCTACATGATGTTCGCTTAGTTGAAGGACTCACTATAAACTTGATTAGTATAAGCCAATTATGCAATAAAGGATATCAGGAAACTTTTTCAAAAGATTAATGTTCAGTAACTGATAGCAAGTCTTCTAATAGTATGGTTGGCACTCATCTCTCTGATAATTGCTATCACTGGGTTCCAGAAGAATAACACAAGATCTGTAATCTGTCTAAAACTGAAGAAGCTAACATGTGGCACAAAAGTTTGGGACACATCAACCGTAACTCTATTCGAAAGGCAATCAACGACGAAGCTATACTTAGTATTCCTTTCTTGAAAATTGATTCAGATACCTTTTGTGGAGAATGTCAAGTAGCAAACCAAGTCAAGGCATCTCATAAGAAGACTAATCAGTGCAGCATAACAGGAGTTCTGGAGCTATTACATATGGATTTGATGTGTCCCATGTAAATTGAGAGCTTGATGACTACTCCAGATACATTTAGATCTGTTTCGTCAAAAATAAATCTGATACGTTCAAGCTATGTAAGGCCTTGTGTTTGCACCTTTAATGTAAATAAGAAAAAAATATTGTTCGTATTCAGATGATCATGGAAAGAAGTTTAAAATGAAGCTTTTAATGAGTTCTGCTGTTCTGAAGGAATCATCCACGAGTTCTCTGCTCCAATTACTCCTCAACAGAACAAAGTAATAGAAAGAAAGAATAGGACTCTTTAAGAAATGGCTCGTTCCATGCTACATGCTAAGAAGATCCCTATATATTTCTCGGCAGATGCAATTAACACTGCGTGTCACATTCATAATCGTGTATCTCTTCGTCCAGGTAGCTCAAAAACTAATTATGAACTCTAGATAGATAGAAAACCTTATGTAAAGTAAATTCATATTTTTGGTATTATTTGTTATATTCTTGCGGATAGAAATCATAGCAGAAAATGGGATTCAAAGTCAGATGAAGGCATATTCTTGGTCTATTTAAGAAATAGTAGAGCATTTACAGTATGTAATAAAAATACTCATACTGTTATGGAGTCAATTAATGTTATATTTCATGATTTATCTTCCTTCGGATCAACTCAGAATGAAGACGAGCCTGAAACGTTTTCTATTAGGAAAAGATCTAAAACACCAGGATCTTTGACAGGCACTCTTGACACAATCTACTGTTACTGACACCAGTAACGATACTGATGATAAGGTAAGTAGTTGCACGTCTGATGCAGCACTAGAAACAGATAATGATGAATGTGTCCCTACTCCCTCTATTAGAATTCAGAAGAATCATCCTTTGACAAATATAATAGGCAGTCTGGATTATGTAATCACTACCAAAAGGATGAATTCTAGGTGAGTGAAATGCAAGATGAACTACTCAAATTTGAGAGAAACCAAGTCTGGACATTAATTCCCAGACCAGACAATATAAATGTCATTGGCACTAGATGGGTATTAAAAACAAGACATGAACTTGGAGAAGTAACCACGAACAAAACACGACTCGTGGCTTAAGGTTATACTTAAGTCGAAGGAGTAGACTTTGATGAAACGTTTGCACATGTAGCCATAATGGAAGCTATTCGTTTACTATTAGGAATCCCATACCACCTTAAATTCAAGTTGTATCAGATAGATGTAAAAAGTACATTTCTAAATGGATAATTAAATGAAGAAGTGTTTGTTGCTCAACCGAAGGGATTCATTTACCCAACTTATCCCAATCACGTGTACAAACTTCAAAAGGTATTATATCGCCTTAAACAAGCTCTTCGAGCTTGGTATGATCGTCTTGTTGAGTTCTTGTCTCTGAAAGGTTACTCTCGTGGAGGTACTAACAAAACTCTCTTTACTAAAAAGAACAAAAAACAATTCATCATAGCACAAATATATGTAAATGACAATATCTTTGGAGGATTTTCAAATTCTATGGTTGAGACTTTCATTCAACAAATGCACGAGCATGGTGGTAGAATCTGTTGGATTTTATGTCCTAATACTCATAGATTGTAAATGTAATATGTTCGCCGTTATTAATAAAAAGTTAGTATTTCAAGTTCAATAAATAGTTATTGATTATTTTTTTCTAATTAACCCAAATCAAATAAACTAACATCCTAAGTTATTTTATGAGTCTTGAACTGTATGTGAAGACATACAGAGATCAATGTTTGAGATACAACTTAAAATGTCTGTAGTACAGGGATAAGGTTGGGTACCTTATCTTGGTAACACAATCAATACGACTCACTTTATATTTGATACAAACCCAATGATCCAACGTGTTCGTGTAGGTGACACGCGTGTGGGTGTATCCTACGCAATGAGTTTACATAAGACTGGACAACAAAATAATAACTAGTAGATGTAACCCCGTTGACAAGTTGGTTTCTATTTCAAATAGGATGACTTTGGCAACTTAGTCTTAATCTTGAGTGTATTATGAACTCCTGTTCACGAGGGATTGTCCTTTGATTTGTATGGGTGAAAGTGGCCAGATTGCCAACTCAATAAGTCTACCATTTTGGGGACAAGACCAAGTGGGGAGCTGGAAACATAATCACACAAGATGAAATTAACTCCTCCCCGACTTTAGGGTACGTAGATGAGTGTTATCTTAATTGGTGTCTCGGAGACTTGAATAAAGGATCCTTCCCTCTCTATGGCACGAGAGGAATTTATGCTTATTGGTTGGACTATGAGCAAGTTGTCCATTTGAGGAGCACTAGTATTTAAGGACTAAGAAGTAACCCAGGGGTAAAATAGTAATTTGATCCAGCTGGGGTTACGAACACTTGTGAAAGACTAACTTGGTATTATTAGTCTACATCAGTGGACACCTAAATATATCTAGTGTGAGAATAGTTCAGCTGTGAGTCTTTAGTGGAGTGTACAGAGTTTACGAATATTGATTAATGTAGTTAATGAGTTTAGCTAATTAAACTTATATTGTTGTAGCTTCTGATCTGTAGGCCCATGAGGTCTCCTTCCTCACTCGTAAAGGGTAATAAGGTTAATATATCTTGGATATAATTTGAAATGATCATATTGACTTAGGGAATTAATATATGTATGATGGTACATTATAGTATAAAGTTTATATTTTAATTCAACTTTATAATATAAATTTTATTTTGGATGTGATTCAAAATTAATTAATGTGAATTTGATTCATATTAAAACTATAGATCAAATTTAATGCATATATTAGACACATTAAAACTATATATTATGAGAGAATGATATATTTGAATATAATTCAAATCTTAATTTATTAAACATAAGATATTTAATTTAGTAATTAATTAATTAAAAATTTTAAAATTAATTAATAGTTTAAATTTATTTTATTTAATTAAATTAAATTTTATTAAATTAAAACTATAAGTTATATGAGAGATATTCAATTAAAAATGATTTAAATGAAATATTATTAATTATCATTTAATTACTTATAAATTTAATTAATTAGTTAATTTAATTTTAATTTAAATTTTAATTAAATTAATTAATAACTCCCTAACGAGGGAGTTATTATTAGATAACGTGGGATAATCCCATGTAATCCAATTTTCTCTCTAACTTTCTCTTCTTTAATATGAAGAGCAGTACGAATGAAAATTAAGAGTTACGTCTCAATTGCAGAACATATGTAGAAAAAGAATTCACTGGCTCTTTCAATTTTTTTTAAATCTCAAAAAAGCTCCCACAAGCCAAACCTCCATTACATAGATAATAGTAAAAGATCCAAGTGGTTGTGGCCTGCAAATTTGGTATTTTGTAGATACAGAAACTACAACGAGAGTAAGCTTTCTTTCTTTGCAATTTTATTAGAAAAACATGCTAAGCTTTTCAATTTTACAGTAATTTGTTTTTTGTTTTGCCAATGAATTGATATTTTTTTTTGTCAAATTAATTTGAGAATTGTCCTGTAAAAATCTTCCGGTGCGAAGGGCGAACCCCTTCAACTAGTATCAGAGACATCTCAACTTTAATTTGAAATTTTAAAATTTGCATTAGTTTTGTGGTGGATAATGCATTATGAATGTAAATTTGTAATTGAAAACTTACTGTAATTTTGGCTATAGATTTCCAGTTTCGATATGATCAAATATAAAGGCTCCGACATTTTTGGATATTTTATTTTGTAAATCTTGTAAATTTGATTCCAAATTTGGATTCGTGGTATTTTTCTGAGGAAAATGGTACCATTTCGCCCAAAACGAACCACCAGGGACCAAATTACGACAAGTTTTTGATACTGTACGAACAGAAAAAAAAAAACAACTGCGCAAGGTTGAAGAAGCAAGGCTGACGTCATGTTGACGTCAGTAGAGGTTAGCCACCAGAGGCGCAGCTAAGGATGGCTAGCAACTCGGCTCTAAGTGACGATGCGCCTGCCACTCGGATGGTGGCACGGCAGGCGATCGGCTCGGGCGTGCGGCTCAGCTGTGCGGAAGACTTGGCTGGCACTGACATGGCTCGGCTGGCGTTGACGGCTCGACCCAGTTTAACTGTTTTGACTCATTTTGGTCAAGTTTTTCCATTTTTTGGCCGATTTAAGTGGTTTTGGGTTGGTTTTGTTATTTTTTGGACATGTTCGTTCTTTTGGGCCCGATTTGAAGCTTCGGAAGTTGTTTTTGGATAAAGTTAGCTAAATTATTGTAATTGTTTTTTTTATTTTATCAGAGGCCAAAATTTACAAGTTCAATTGTTGTTTAAATTCTTTATTGATGTCATTTAGATAAATTCCACCATAGGTTAAGCATTTTCATGCATTTTTATATATTATAATTGTTATAATGTATGGTAGTAATGGATGATAAATTATTTTCATGAGTAATTTAATGTATGTTGATATATTAAATATATGATATTGAAAAAGTATGATAAATGACATTACTTAGGTAAACATAATTTGTTATATTTTAATTATTGTCATGTATATGCTTTGTCCATAATTTTTTAAATATAAGTGTTATAATAACTAAAATCATAATCATTATGCATTGAGCATGATACATCCACAGAATAATATAAGAGTTATATTAATATTACGGTTTGCATGTAACATTTTTAATTAATTATAATTCAACTATTTTTTTAATTAAATTATATTATGCATTATTATAGGGCTACTTAATTAATTTTATAAAATATATAAATTTTGATAATTAGTAATCGTCAACCTATAATAAAAGTTGCATGCAAACATAGGATCTTAGGATAATTTTTTTGAATTGTTTAAAATTAAATAGACCGAAGATCAAATTAATTCTAATTAGATTATAACTAAGTATTATTTTAGTTTATTGAAACAAAATAGGACAAATAGGATTTAAGGTTATAAGGAAACTCCATCAGTGAAGTTCTGTCTAAGGTTGAAGGTACTTAAGTTGACAGTTTACGAAACACCTCCTACCGAAGAAGTAACCTGGAACCGACGTTGAATGGACGTTATTCCTATTGGCATAACAAGTCACTATGTAAATTAAATGGTTTAATACACTAAGAAACTTTAGAGTAAAGTTTTATTAAAGAGTTATAATAGGAATAGACTTAGTTAGATTCATTTAGCCGGAATTTATCAAAGTACAATAAATCCTAAAATATTAGATCATTTTAGTGGATGAAAAATCGTATATAGGATATATCACTTTTTTTTTTATTCTCACGTCCCTAAGAGTTCACACGTGAGATCCATACTCGACTTCGTGTCGTCCTGGATCTGGTCTCTCCTCGAAGAGTGTTTGTATAGGTCAATAACAAGGTGAATAGGAAAAATGTTCATAATGAGTGGAAGAAGAACGCGTGTAAATGTATTCTACGATCTCCTCCATTAGGTTACACTGTGACACTTCTATGATTCGACTACGTGTCGTCCTGGAGCGACCATCCCTTTGGAGGGCCTGATCATAGAAGTTGAAACACCGTAAACTCCAGAAATGGATAGGGTTTCTTTAGTTAATCTTCAACGGTTGTCTTTTCTAATGATAGTCTGTTGAAGCGTACCTATGAAATCTAAAAATGGTAGGATCACACTTACGAGATTAATTAAGTTTGTTAATGAATCCTTGACCGAACAACGGTAGCTAAAGCTATAGGAATAAGAGTTATTCGAGTATTAGTAATTAGTTGAGATTGTCTAAATTCAGGAGAGAAGTAGTTGATCACCCTTCGGTGATTGTTGCCCTCAACTTCTGAAGCATTTTTGCAAAAACTAAATCATTTGTTTGATTTGGATATGTGATTGTATATTTTTCCTAAATTGATTGAATTATGTCTTAATGGGTTAAAATAAAGATAACTAATATGGTCAATTGTTTGTTAATTTTTCAGCATGTCTTCCTTTATAATTCAACTCCTAAATAATGAAAAGTTAACCAGAGAAAACTATGCGACGTAAAAATCTAACTTTAATATGGTTTTTGTTATTGATGATTTACGCTTCGTCTTAATGGAGGAATGTCCTCCTTTCCCTGCTCGAAATGAATCTTAGTCTGTTAGTGATGCATATGACCGTTGGTCAAAGGCCAATGAGAAGGCCCATGTCTATATCCTTGCCAGTATGTCTGACGTACTAAGCAAGAAGCATGAGTCTATGGTCATTGCACGTCAGATCATGGATTTCCTCCGATAGATGTTTAGACAATTGTGCTTTCAAGTTTGTACGAGACCATTAAATACGTTAATGCCCGTATAACAGAGGACCAATCTGTTAGAGAACATGTTTCCGACATGATGCTCTACTTCAACGTGGCAAAGATAAATGGGACGGTCATTGACGAGCAAAGTTAAGTGTCCTTTATCATGGAGTCTCTTTCGAAGAGCTTTCTTCAATTCTGCAGTGATGCGGTAATGAACAAGATAAAGTACTTGACTTCCCTCCTTAACGAACCGCAGACCTTTCAGTCTCTTATGAAAAATGAGGGATAAAAGAAAAGAGAGGCAAATGTCTCCCATTTCAAAAAGTTTCAGAAGATATCATGCTCTAGAACCAAGTCTGCACCTTTAAATTCTAGGACAAAGAAAATCCAAAAGAAGAAAGGAAGGAAGGGTCTTGCTGCTGCTGCAAAGGGCAAGGGAAAGGCTAAGGTAGCTCTCAAGGGAAAATGCTTCCACTAAAATGTGCATGGACATTGAAAGAGAAATTGTCCCAAATACCTTGCTGAGAAGAAAAAGAAAAATGAATGTAAATATGATTTACTTGTTTTAGAAACTTGTTTAGTTAAAATGACCAAAATTCCTGGATACTAGATTCAGAAGCAACTAATTATGTTTGTTCTTCTTTATAGGAAACTGGTTCCTTCCAGCAGCTCGAGGAGGATGAAACGACGCTCAAGGTTGGAATGAGAGATGTCATTTCTACCCGTGCAGTGGGAGACGCCAAGTTGTTTTTTAGAAGTAGATACCTGTTTTTAGAAAACTTGTTTATAAATCCTAAGATTAAAAGGAACTTAGTATCTATTTCTTGTCTTATTGAACATATGTACTTAATTTCTTTTTCTTATAATGAACCTAACATTTTTAAGAATGGTGTACATATTTGTTCAGCTAAGTTAGAAAACAACTTATACGTATTAAGACTAAGTGAAGCTAAAGCAGTTTTAATTCATGAAATGTTTAAAACTCTTAATACTCAAAATAAAAGGCAAAGAATTTCTCCAAATAATAATACCTATCTTTGGCATTTAAGATTATGTCACATTAGCTTGATAGGATCGATAGATTGGTAAAGAATGAACTTCTAAATGAGTTAGATGATTATTCATTACCTCCATGTGAATCTTGTCTTGAAGGAAAAATTACTAAAAGACATTTTACTAGAAAAGGTTATAGAGCGAAAGAGCCCCTAAAACTTGTATATTCGTACCTTTGTGGTCCGATGAATGTAAAAGTTTGATGAGTTTTTGAATACTTAATCGCTTTTGTAGATAATTATTCAAGATATGGTTATTTATACTTAATGGAATATATGTCTGAAGCTTTTGAAAAGTAAGGAGTATAAGGCTGAAGCTTTTGAAAAGTAAGGAGTATAAGGCTGAAGTTGAAAATCTATTATTTAAAATGATTAAAATACTTCGATCTTATCGAGGTGGAGAGTACATGAATTTGGGATTTCAAGACTATATGATAGAACATGGAATCCAATTCCAACTATCAGCATCCTGTATACCTCAACAAAATGGTGTATCAGAAATGAGAAAGAGAACCCTGTTAGACATGATTCAGTCTATGATGAGTTATGCTTAATTGCCTAACTCGTTTTGGAGGTATTTAGTAGAGAATCCAGTACATCTCTTTAACAACGTTCCTTCAAAAAGTGTTTTTGAAACACCTTCAAGTTATGAAGAGAACGCAAACCTAGTTTAAGTCACTTCAGAATTTAAGGTTATCCAGTACATGTATTAGTGACAAATCTCAAAAAGTCGGAACCACATTAAAGGTTATGTCGATTTGTTAGTTATCTTAAAGAAATAAGAGGTGGCTTATTCTTCGATCCACAAAGAAAAAAGAGTATTTGTATCGACAAATGTTACATTCGTTGAAGAAGACAACATGAGAGATCATAAACCATGTAGCAAATTAGTATTAAACGAACCTCATGATAAATCTGATGGGATAAAAATCCATCGCAGCGGAAGAAATACAGAATCATTCTTAATTTTAATTTGAGAAAATAAAATACCATACATTGAAAAAAATATACAGAAACTATTTACTGAATTAAATAGGCTAAGCATGCTTTTTAGATACAAAATTACAGAGAAAAAATCTACTTACTTTTGGTTGCAGTCTCAGAATTCTACAAAACTCCAAATTGTAGTCACACCAGTTGAAACCTCTCCTATCCTCTGAGTGATTGAGGTTTGGCTTGTGGGAACCAATTTGACATTTTTCTTTTGGGATTTTTTTTTGGAGAAAAAATAAGAGAGGTTTTTTTTTCTGCAGACCTTCAGCAAACCGTAGGTTTTTTAGAAGACACACACTTACGCAGAATCGTTCTGCTACTCCACTTCTTCAGGATGAAGAAGGAGAGGTTCGAGAGATATTTGGGAAAATGATCCCACGTTCCCAAAAAAAAAAATAACTCCCACAAGGGAGTTATTTAATTTTAATTTAATTTTTAATAAAATTAAAACTAAATTAAATTAATATTAATTAACAAATTAATTAATTAAACTAAATTAAAATTAATTAAATCATATTTAATTAATACTTCATTTAAATCATATTTAAATGAATATCTCTCATATAGTCTTAATTAGTTTAATTAAATCTAATTAAACTAAACTATTAATTAATTCTCTAAATAATTAATTTCTAAATTAAATATCTTATATTT